>JASDQU010200001.1:5786-19354 GCA_032191745.1 Picea mariana
TGACAAGAATTTAAGAATGTGGGAAAAATTCTCCATCATTTCGTCCCCCTGTCACGTGAGAGCTTTCTCAAGCAACAGACTAATAGGATCATCTGCTCCATCATTTTTGTTTTCCTTAACCATTGAGGGTTTCTTGGGTGTGCAAGAGAAATTTTCCTCAAGAGAGACAAGCTCGAGACCCATCTTGCTATACTCAGACCTCGTTGGGGACATGCACTGAAAAAAAAAACCAAGAACAGTCTGCTGTGATACCACTGATCCGTATTATTTTCGGCACGAAATGAGAGCAGAGATATAATAAAGAAATTTACAGAGATATCGTGTGTATCCAATCATATAACATAAATATATCATATATGCAACCATAAACACAGATATACAATAATACATTATTTATATTAATGAAAGAAATGTACAGAGACTATAAAAATACAGAGTGAAAGACTCGCTAGAATGGTGGCAACTTATCTCTGAGAAGAGATATGACGGCTACTCACATTCGCAAGAAGATAATTACAATGAGGCTCTAAAGACCTTTTTACAATAAATAGGAATTCCAAAAGTCCTATACATTCAAAAACCTAACCCTAGGAGATGAAGCGCCAAAAGTCATGTGGGCCCCGTTTGGGTAAGTTAGTACATCAACTTCCCAGGGTTGTAACTTTTGCATACGATCTCCGTGTTAGGCGTATGATAGCTCATTGGAAAGGTATCGTTGAGGAGATTCATTTTGGAGGCTCAATAATGAATTAGGATTTCATTGAGAAACTTGACCATGAAAAAACTTCATTTGGTCCCTCATAATGGCCCTGGAAGTTAAAAACAACTAAAAATAGTAAATTGCCAAATTTGCCAGAAAACTGTTTTGAGCTAGTCGAAAAAGGTGGGTGGCCATCGATATTCATATGGATCAATCCTCCCTCCTTAGGAAGAAATGGTCTCTATTTCGTTGATTTCCTGGGGGAGAGGGAAAAGCGTTTGTTGAATCTGCATCTTGGTGAGTTGCTTGCCTTGCTGGAGACGTCGTGCTGCTCAGTTTGTGGAAGTCTGTCACGAACCTGTTGAGGCTGAGGTTGTTCAACAAGTCGGGCTACATGAGAGGACGGTGTGCAGAAGGAATCTTTTCACTTTGCTGCAACCTTTTCGACTTTCTTTTGTTGGATAGAAGGTGCTTGGGGCGAAGCTGTAGTGGTTGCAATGTCCTTTTGTTCCCCTTTTGAAAAGATTGTGAAGAGATGAATTTTGCAGTATGAGATACTATCTTGCGACACTTTTTAGGTGGAACAGTAGTCGGAACTACCTTTGGTATTCTGTAGAATGACCCCCCATAGAAACAGTGACACTGTGGGGTAGAGACTCATAAACAATGTGTCACTTCCACATATATTGTTGGCCCAAGAGAACATCACAGACATCTAGTGGGGAAACACCACATAATACCTCATCCTTAAAGGGTTGGATGCCATATGAAAATCAACATTGATGGATGACACGAAGATCTCATCCTTGGCGAAGCCACCCGATGTTGTATGGTTTTGGGTGTGGTGTTGTCGACAATCCCAACTGTTTGATGACCTCTGCTGAGATGAGGATCTTCTAGCTTCCACTATCAACAATAAAATGCAGTGGGTTCCCCTTCACCCACATCTGTGAATGAAAAAGGTGCTCCCTCTCTTCAGGATCTGTTGGTTCTTCTAGTTGAATAGTTGCAGTGGTGACAATAGAAGTGGGGTCTGCGCCAATGATCTGTCCTTTACCAGTTTTTTCAAAATCAGATTCTGAATCGGGGTTCGGCTCCTTGTCTTTGATATCGTCCACCAATGAATGTTTTGAGCGACATTCATCGGTGTTGTGCTAGGGGATTTTGTGGAAATTGCACCATTTTCCAGTGTCCTTCTTTGTCTTCACATGACCCTTCTTTTCATGTGGCTTGGATTGGTTTTCAGGAGACTATTTGTTAGGGACATCTTTGTCATACTTTGGTTGTTGAGGATTTGCAGAACCAAAATCCCATTTGTTCTAGTGCTTAAATTTCTACTCGATTTTAACAACATATCGATAGGCAACACCGAGTGATGAGATGTCCAAAAAATCCATTTCAGTTTGGATGTATTTGTGTAGAGCCCCATGGTATTTCAGAACCAAATCTCGTTCGGAGTCTTTGATACCTAGCTTGGTCTGCAAGGTATGGAAGGTATTGGTGAACTCTGAAACTTTTTGGCCCCTCTCTTGCTGCAGTGTGGTCCATCTCATGTACTGGTCCTGATAGTTGCCAATAGGGTAATATTCTTCCTTTATCGCATCCACAAAAAAATCCCAAGTGGGATCGGCCCCATATATTTCAAACTCCTCTGTGGCACTCTGCTCCCAATAAGTTTCCCACCAATGTTTGACATGGGGGAGAGATTTAAGGAGTGTGAAGGTGATCTTTTCTTTGTCGGAAAATTTGTGAACAGAGAAATAACCTTCTAGCAGATTTAACCATTTGTCTAGGGCTTCTGCATCTATCTGTCCTTCAAATATAGGAATATCAAAATTAACTTGTACTTTGAAAGGAGAGGTGCCTCCAAAGAGACCGCTTGATGGAGATGTGCCTATTGCTATCGACAGGCATTGAAGGATGTAGGAAAAGTTCTGCATCATTTCGTCCCTCTATCACGTGAGAGCTTGCTCAAGAAACAGACTGATAGGATCGTTTTCTCCATCATTTTTCTTTTATTTTTCCATTGAGGGTTTCTTGGGTGTGCGAGAGAAATTTTCCTCAACAGAGACAAGATCGAGACCCAAATTTCTATACTCAGACCTCGTCGGGGACATGCACTAAAAAAAACGACCAAGAACAACCTACTAGGATACCACTGATCCAGATTATTTTCGGCACGAAATGAGAGCGGAGATATAATAAATAAATGCACAAAGATATCGCGTATATCCAATAATATAACAGAAATATATCAGAGATGCAACCATAAACACAAAGATATAGTAATACATGATTTCTATTAATGAAAGAAATGTACAGAGACTATAAAAATGCAGTGTGAAAGACTCGCTAGAATGGTGGCAGCTTATCTCTGAGAAGAGATGTGACAGCTACTCGCATTCGCAAGAAGATCATTACAATGAGGCTATGAATCCCTTTTTACAACAAACAGGAATTCCAAAAGTCCTAGACATCCAAAAACCTAACCCTAGGAGATGAAGCATCAAAAGTCATGTGGGCCCCATTTGGGTAAGTTAGTACATCAACTTCTAGGGGTCGTAACTTTTGCATACGATCTCCGTTTTAGGAGTATGATAGCTCGTTGGAAAGGTATCACTGAGGAGATTCATTTTGGGGGATTAATTATGTCTTTGGCTATTATTTAGAACCTTGATCTAAAAAAACCTTCATTTGGGCCCTCAAAATGGCCCCGGAAGTTAAAAACTGCTAAAAATAGTAAATTGCCAAATTTGCCAGAAAACTATTTTGAGCCAGTTGAAAAAGGTGGGTGGCCACTGATATCCAACTGGACAATGTAAGAAAACCCTTCAAAATCCAAGAAACAAGGCTTATCTACAAGCTCCCCCTAAAATCTCACAAAAGGATAACTCTCCACTTGAATTACCATAAATGTTAATTATTTAGAGCTTGGAGAACCCACTAGAGAATCAAAATGAATTTGGATTGACTCGAGTAAGAAACTCTCTCCTTTTTATTTTGATACCCCAAAGAATGGGAATTTTTATTTTAGGTCCCAAGAGGTAGGGTTAAAAGAGGTGAACCATGAATATATTGGTGACTTTCTCCCTAGGTTGTTTGGAATTAAAGGGACCTCCCCTCCTCCCCTCATTCCCCTAGATGGTTTGGGAGGGAAACTACCTTAGGTACCTAAAATACCTAAGAACTTTCTTGGTTTATCACTTGAAAAGGATACCCACAATGGTTCTCAAGCATGCAATGATTTTAAATATAATTTCAACTCTATAACTAGAGGAGACGCTAATTTTTTGGGAGGAATAGAAGGAGGAATAGGGACCTTGGAAACAATTAAATCCAAAACCTCCCAAGGAGGTTGAAAATTCCCCATTTCCTTGGAAAAAAATCAAGATAACTCTAAAATTGAAAGTGGAATATAACAACGCTTGATTGGTGCCCCTAGAAAAAATTGCCCCAGGAATGTTCCAAAATTCTTCTTCTAACCCTTAACTATAAAGGAATAGCCAATTCTTTAAAAAATGGCCCTTAAGAGATTAATTAAAGTTCACAATTGAACAATCATTTTCTTGCAAGATATTATGACAAAGGGACATAAGTTTATTAATGAATTGTCAAGAATTTTAAAGGGATGAGATTTTTGTTTTATTTATGCTTTAGGAAGATCTAGGGAGGATATTATAGGTTGGGAAAAATGGTCATGCTCCCTAACTACTCTTGTGATTTTGTATATGGGATAGGAAATACCCTTTTATCCTTGGAAATGGGAAAATAAATCACATGTACAAACATATATAAGCCTTAATTTGACAGGATGGAACACTAGGAGTGTTTTTATCATAGGGACTAGACTAGACAAAGTCTAGTGATAATTTGTGGATACTTAAATTTATCCTTGGGGGATTTTGATGTATGGGTACCAATAGATTAGGTGGATAAACTCTTAGGATTCTTCATAAATAAATTGGAATTATAAAGGTCTCCTAGAGAGATATTGATAAATTAACCCCAAAATGGAGGAACAAGAGGACAGGGGAAGATAAAATAGAAAAAGTATGGATCATTTCTTAATTGTAGAAGCTTTTCTAGATGAATTTGTAAGACTATTGTTGGTGAAAATTAATTTCTTAGAATAAACAAACATTTTTCTCTTTCATTAAATTGTCAATGAGGGAAATCCCTAGAGTGGTCCATCCTCCTAGAACAGAGTATTGGCTAAGGGAACTTCAACAATAGAAAATAATAAGTCACATGCACCAAATCACAATGGAAATAAATAAATCTTTGTATTAAAATTTGTAAGGTATCAGATCTATTATAATAGTTGAAAACAAAAATATTTGATGCAGTCCCCCTACCTCAGCAGGGTTCTGCGACCTCTGGGTCTCTGGATGGATCTTCTTCTGAGCCGAAATGGCTCTTCATGCTCTTGATAGAACCCTTTGAACAAATCCACAGGTCCCTTTTTCCTTTGGCGCAGGATTTGAGAAAACCTATGCACATGCTTAGCTTTCAGCGCTCTTCTCTATTCTGAACCAACACACCTTTCGCGTTTCGGGGTTTCAGGATTCCTGCATGCAAGCTCTCCCAGGCTCCTTATCCCTCCAATTCCCAGTCCTCGAAACACTGAAAAGGGTTTAATGACTCTGGGTCCTCCCTTAGCCTTCGTCCACGTGACCACCACTCTATGACCATGTGCTTAACATCAAAGCACTATTGGCTTTTCACGATTCGGGGAATCGCACTGCAAGCATTCGTCCTATTCTTTGTCTTTCGAAATTCCAAAACCCGAAATAGGGCCTAACTCCACAGCTCCTCCCTTAAGTCGCTTTTCATACGACCATTCCTGTGACCTGGTGCTATTCCTATGAATGCATTCAGGTTTTCGCAATTCGTGATTTCATGATTCTGTCTGCAACAATTCTATGTCTTTTGAACTCTTGGATCCCGAAATATCAAAATATACCCGTGACCATGGTCCACTTTTCAGGATTTCATAATTCGCGATTTCACAATTCTAGCTGTAGACGATTCTAGGTCCTTCAATCTCCCGGATCCTGAAATGCCGAAATCTCCCCCTTGAGAGATCAACGGTCCAAAGTCCTCTTGAACTGATGATCAAGATCCAACAGGATCAAAAACCCACAACCTTTCAGGATTTTCCCCAAACCTTACCACTCGCCATGTGTCCTCCTTGATGAACGTTGTCGGTCATTTCGCAATTTCGTGAGATGGGACTTCTTGTCTCATGCTTCCTTCTCCTCGAACTCCCGATGTCCAAATCCCCGATGGGCTTGGATCTTTGACACCTGTCCTCCAAAATGGATGGTCCTGATGCTTTCGGGACTTGACGAGTCCTCTTCCTTCTATTGTTACGAGTTTTAAACCTCGTGCACCTTTTATGGATCTGATAGCTCGCAACAATTCGACACTTCTCCCTCGAATTTTCTGTTGTCCATTTTACACTTATGTGCGGCTTCCCAGGGATTAAACCCCTCACACCTTTTTTTGGATCTTACAGCTATCGGTCCTTGGTGCTAGATCTAACAACCTAGATCCTTTTTCCTATGCACCTCCCAAAGGTTAAACTCTATGTGCCTTCCTCCGGATCCGATGACTATCGGTTCTTTGCACAAGATCTAACAACAGTTGTGCTCCCTCCTAAGCTTGAGAGCTTATTCCTTCCCCTTGGAATATTTTCTGAAGTTTCAAAGGCCTCGACCTTCACTTCCCCTGTGAGCTCAATTATTTGTATCTCGCCTATGTTCTAGGAATGTTGTCCCTCTTGAGCTTCGTTCTCTTGGAGATTTACTCCTACACACACTTTACGTTCAAGGATCTCAAATAACTCAGATTCAAGAAGTTTTCTTGAAAAGAAAACTCCTTATGCCCACCTAGCATTTTCCTGCTCGACACACACCTTGCAGAACCTACAGAGTATTCAACAACCCTGTAAGTGTCTTCTCCTAGACACTTCTCTTTTCTCAGAACTTGAAATAGAGTTCCCTAGTGGACTATATGCACTTGCTCAATGCCCTCTTGGTAGAGCTCTATAGAACCTTCAATAGTTTTCTCTTCCCTATGCTCGAGACAGAGTTCCTTCCTATGGACTCCTTGCACCTTTACTGATCAAGGTTCAATGTTATCCCTCTTGAGCTTTCCTGAGTTTGTCTCACCTCTATCAACGCACACCTTGTGGACTATGTGCACTCTTTGCACTCGGAAACTCCAAGACGGGATGAAATTGAAACTTATGAAATACTTCACCAGTTATGCATTTAAACATGAAATGTATAAAAACATGTAAACATCAAACACACAGTATGCAGGAAAAAATTCTCTTCTATTAATCTGCATGTCTATACAAATGTTTACAAATATTGGACTGCAACAAGTCTCAACTCTCTCTCGAGACCTCTCTACTTTGGTCTCTCCTCCTATCTCCCTCTGCTCTATCCTATCACTCTCTAATTAAAAAGAGGGCTCTCTCGAGCTTATCCTCAACCTCACCGTCTCTAAGCTATCGCCATCACAGAGTAGCTCCTACAACTACATTACATAAATGGATGCCCAGTCCTGACTACATCCTGGGCTTGCTGTAGGCAAACATTAAAGGAAACCTCAACCACTACCTGTATAAAGGCGTGGTCTAGCATTAAAATCCTTACAACATTTATTGAAATTTCGAATTTCAAAATTGAGAGGGTTGTGCCTCTCCCTTTCTCCATTAAATGTGTGTTGGATGTGATGGTTGGTTGGCACGCTGCTGACATGGAGTGATGCTCTTGCATCAATATTGCACAAATAACAATGAAACAACACAATAGATGAAACCACAACACCAAAATAATATCTTTGTTGATAGAAAACAAAGTTCACTTTGCTCTTCAAGGGGGAAACCTCCAACATAGTAGAGCTCTATTACAATAATTCTTAATACAAAACTTCTCATTCCCTAAACTCCTATTTATACTAAATCTATCTATCAAAAGAACAATCTAGAGGAAGAGCTTCTAGAAGTAGAATCTTCTTTATAGGCCTTATTAATATTGGAATTTATTACAAGGAAAATATATTATTCTACCTACATGAGGGGTTAGGGAGGTTAGGTCGATAACATTTCCTCCCCCTTAAAAAAAACATTTTCCTCAAGGATTGAGATGGGGAAATTGTTGCAAAATGGTAGTTGGCTCCCAAGTGACATCGGTTGGAGTTGTATCCTTCCACTGCACTAACACTTCCTTGATGGTGGGATGATGGAGACGACGTTCACACTGGTCCAAGACTACTTGTGGTTGCAACTAGATGGAACCTTATTCATCCAAATCTGGAATATTGGTTTGATTTTAGCACTTAGCTCCAATCACATTCTTTAAGAAAGAGACATGAAAAATAGTATGGAGCTTAGAATGACTGGGAAAAGTTAACCGATAAGCCACCGATCCCACACACTTGAGAAATATATAAGGACCATAAAATTTGGGTGCCAGTTTCTCACAATGGTTGGCCTTGAGTGAAGTCTACTTATAAGGTTGCAGTAAAAAAAAAACTTGGTCTTTTTCATCAAATTGACATTCTGATCGATGATCCAGAATTGGATCTAGGAGCTTGATGGGGCTAAGAAAGGCCTAAAAGTAAAAGTTCTTCGAAAACCTTCAAAATGGACGTGTGCATAGAACTCATGGATACGAACCCAACACAACTTGAAAGGGTTCAAATAGACATCGTATGCTCCAGATATGGAGATCTATTTGTTTTGCCAAACAGGCAAAAATTCAATAGTCAATAGGCCAAAGATTCAACGCTAACGTCAGTATGACATCATGTTGATGTGGCAACATGTGGAGGTGACACATGGAAGCTGGTCATACAACTGGCATGGTAGGGTATAGTTTGATGTTGATGTGGCAGGTATAGGTAGACCAATCTGGGACTGACACGTGTCACCACTACAAGGGTGACACATGGCACACCCATATTATGTACGTACAACATGTGGCAAACACTGATTGGGAAAGTGTGTTGACTGGGAAGATCTACTGACTAGGCAGGTGGCAGATGTGGTCCAATTGATGCCTGACAAGTGTCATTTTCTTGGGTGACTTAAACAAGGCCACCTGACACCCTATCATTTGTTGGTTGTTGTAAAAGTTATATTGGTCTTCCCTAGAATCAACCTTGAGACCTCTAGAGTGGGGAAGCACCTTGCGAAAGCTGGCTTACCAACCATCCTATTGTGTGACTTGTTATTTAAAGGCTGAATTAAATATTTGAATGGGTATGAGGTATGGTGAGGAGCTGGAAAAGGTTGGGGTCTAGCCCCAGCCCATGGTTGTAGCACACCCATACACCCACACTCCAACATCCAGGTGTGAAAACTCTCCATGATACGCTTTGGCACGGGGGCCATGGACCAACATAGAAATACCACCATGTGACTCAAGGGTGGTGACCAGCGTCCAGGCACATCGATCCGGTTCTGGTTCCATCATTTGCGCATGCGACCAGGTGTTAGTAAAGGAGGGGGAAACGCATAGCCCCGTGGGGGTTGGTGCTTGGCCACATGAACCATGTGACTGTGTAAAAGGGGTGTGCACCTAGTCCAAAGGGGATTATCCTAATATTTTTCAATAATGGGGTTTATTACATTATAATAGTGATTTTTAATTATTTATTTAGCAAAATTGAGAGATTTTGGTCATTTTTGGGGGATATTGGCCCCTTTTTTAGGCCAGATCTTGGGGAGAAGTTGGGAGATGGTTACCATATTTAGGTATATATAAACCAAGGTTTCTTGAAGCCATTAGAGGTTCAGAACATATTTATAATGAATATTTTCCAATCCAAAGCCATTTTTATGTAGGGAAGCTATTGAGGAGCACACCTCTGCGGGCCATTTTTGAGAGCTCCGGTCATTCGTTTTCAGTGCTGTCAGTTTTGTTGGGTTCCAGAGATCTGGTAGAACAATACCAGATCAGTTTGTAATCATTTTGGCACTTATATGATGTACATTTAAATATTTTAATAGAAATAAGAAAGCCTCACCCACTAAGACAAAGGCCCGGAGACGTAGGCGAGATTGTCGAACTCCATTATCAAATTCTTTTGTTATGGTTTTTTTGTTTTATGATTATTTCCAAATATGAATATGATTAATGGATGTCATGTTTCTTATACAATTATTCCTCTTTCATTCAGATTCCTAATTGGTTAATTAACACATGCATAATAACTCAACCATTGTCATTTAAAAGATCTTTTCAGATCAAGTGGTATCAAAGCTAGTTGATGTTTGGATTTGAGTTTTGCATCTTAACCAGGTAAAAGATACATCATGGTGAAGGTGAGATTTTTGAAGAGAATCCATTGATTGGATTGAGAAAGAGAACTTCTCAAAGTGAGAAGATGGCATCGGAAGAGGGACTTTCTTAGGATGAGAAAGAGTTTCGAAAAACATTCTTTCCCATGTCAGAGATGATGAAGGTTTTGTATGAGGATTAATTGGAATGAAAGAGACCGAATATGGGTGAATCTTAAAAGGGAAAAACTGAAGAAGGGGAGGATCCTCTTCAAATTCCTCCTTCACCTCCATCTTCACCTCCTTCTTCTCCTTCTTCTTCAAGCTCAAGTTCTAAATCCATTGCAAAGAAACATGTTCATAAACATAAGAATGAAATGCATTTATTAAAACTCGATGTCAAATTTGAATTACCCATGTATGACGGTGAAGTTAATGCAGATAGACTTAACAATTGGGTCAGATAGATGGATGTTTATTGCAGTGTGCAACAGATCAAGGATGACGCCACTCAAGTCAAGTTGGAATCACTTAGACTTCTAGGCACAACACTCATCTGGTGGAAAAGCAAGTTGCAAAATGGCACGCAACAAGTGGGCAATGTATTTCCACCATGGAAAGTTTTTATTTATGCACTTAGAACACAATTCTATTTTTTGGGTTATAAAGAGAAAGCGTTAATTGAATGGCAAGATTTAAAACTAAGAAAAGGACAAAAAGTGTAATAATTCACCGATGGATTTTGTAAAATGGAATTGATGTTAGATATTACTTTACATACCCAAGAAAATCTTATGAAGTATATAGGAGGTTTACGTGCACATATTCAAAATACTATATTCATGTTTGAACCTACCAATATTGATGAGTCTTTTGTTCAAGCGACATACATTGAAGCAGGGAAAACAAGGGTTGGTGTATTAGGGGAATTGTCTTCAAGGAAAGAGGAAAAAAGGAAGTGGATTGGAAAGAAGGAAAACTCAATGGTGAGAAAGGAAGAGAAGCCCTCTTGCAAGCATTGTAAGAAAGAAGGGCATGATGAAGACCGTTGTTGGCAATTGCATCCCAAGAAGAGATTGAAGTGGTTCAAAGAAAACAAAGGGAGGAAAATAGTTGTAGCAACAACACAACCCACAGACTTGGGATCAGATTCAGGTGACGAATCTAAAGTCTCATTGGTTGGTATGACATGTAAAATTGGTGAAGGATTTGATTGTAGAAGTAAATTGTTTCACATAAGGGTCATCATGAGGCACACTAAGGTCGACACATTGATATATAGTGGATCTAAATCTAAATTGATTTCAGAGGAATTGGTTAAACAATTGGGATTAAAAACACAGATACATCATAAGACTTACACACTTAAATGGGTAAGCAACAGTCATCAATTTCACATAACAAAGTAGAGCACATTAAAATTTGAAATTTCATCTAAGTTTGTGGACGAGGTAACATGTGATGTGGTGTCACTCAATGAATGTGGAATGGTCTTAGGAATTCCTTACTTGTATGATCGTAAAGAAATACTCTATAGGGAAATGAATCAATATCACTTAACCAAAGCAGGTCAAGAATATGGTGTTCATGCTCATCATTTTAAAGAAAATAAATCTCTTCAAAATATGGAACAATTAAGAAAGGCGGCTCAAGCAAGAAACACACCTATAATTGTTTCAAATCAAGTAATCGATCTTAAGAAAGAACAAGAGATGATTGTAGAATGGAAAATCAATCAAAATTTGCCTCAGGATAAGATAATGTCGTGCAAGTATTATGAACATATCATCTCATTTGCAGTCATATTTTTGATGCTATCATTAGTAACTTTGTCAACATGGGTGATAGTGGCTTCAGTAAGATGTGACAGGGTACAAATGGCTAACAATATGTTTTCAGTTATCATGATTTTTTTATAGTTGATCTTGATGGGACAAGTGCATAGGAGAAAGTTTAAAGACAAGGAACAAGTCATGTGTCCTATCCCGCACTTGATGACTGGTCAGTAACCTTTTGTGGGACCAAAAGTTATTTAGTGGGGAGGTGTGATCCATAATTGGATCCAAGAGCTTGATGGGGCTCAAAAAGACCTAAACATCAAAGTTCTCATAATGGACTCATTGATACAAACCCAATGCAACTTGAACGGGGTCAAACGGACATTGTATGTTCCAGATATGGTGATGTGTTTGTTTCACCAAATAGGAAAAAAGTCAATAGTCAATAGGCCAAAAAGTCAACACTGATGTTGACACGATGTCATCATGCTGACATGGTAGCTTTTGGAGGTGACACATGGAAGTTGGCCGTACATATAACGTGGCATAGTATAGTTGGATGCTGACATGGCAAGTACAAGTGGACCAATCCGGGAGTGAGATGTGTCACCACTGCAAGGGTGAGACATGGCATGCCCATACGGTGTACATACGACATGTGGAAGATAGTGACTAGGAAAGTGTGTTGACTGGGAAGATGTGATGACCAGGTAGGTGGCAGACGTGGTCCACTCGATGCTTGATAAGTGTCATTTTTTTGGGCGAGTTAAATGGTGCCACTTGTCCCAGACATGGGCTACCACGTGGCACCCTGTCATTTGTTAGTTGTTGTAAAAGTTATATCAGTCTTCTCCAGAATCGACCTTGAGACCTCCGGTGTGGGGAAGGGCTTTGGGAAGGTCGGGTAACCAACCCGCCTGTTGTGTGACTTTTTATGTAAAGGCTGAATTAAATATTTGAATGGACATGAGGTATGGTGCAGAGTCAGAAAGGAATGGGGTCTAGCCCCAGCCCACGGTCGTAGCGCACCCATACACCCACACTCCAACATCCGGGCATGAAAATTCTCCACGATATGTTTTGGTGCGGGGGCCACAAATCAACATACCACCTACAACCATGTGACTCGAGGGTGGTGACCAATGGCCAGGCACATCGATCGGGTTTTGGTTCCATCATTTGCACATGTGACCAGGTGTTAGCAGAGGAGGGGCTAGCGCGTAGCCCTCTAGGGCTTGGTGCTTGTCCACATGACCCATGTGACTGTGTAAAAGGGGCGTGCACCTAGGCCAGAGGGGATTATCCTAATATTTCTCAAGAGTGGGGTTTATTACATTATAATAGTGATTTTTAATGATTTATTCAACAAAATTGAGAGATTTTGGTCATTTTTGGGGGATATTGGCCCCTTTTTTAGGCCAGATCTTGGGGAGAAGCTGGGCGATGGTTACCAACTTCATATCTATATAAAACATGACTTCTTTGTTAGGAACCAAATATCAATATAGCATAGAAAAACCTCAGAAAAACTACTCAACACCTTGAAAAAGAGATAATTTCAAATAATAAGCCTCTTTGGGGGGGCAACCTCCTTTTACCCCACTTAAATGTTCAAGTACAAGATGATTCAAAATGAAAATGTATCCTTGGTATATATAGGAGACTAGGAGGTATAATTACAACTAATGGCCTAAAGATGACATAAATAAAATAACATTACTAATATAATATTCCCCAATTAAAGGGTAATGAGCCAATATTAGGGATTAACATGCCCCTCCCCTTGAGAAAAGTG
>JASDQU010200004.1:6424-19148 GCA_032191745.1 Picea mariana
AAAAATTATATATTTTAAAATCCAAAGGATATATGCTTTCCAATGAATTTAGTTTTATTAAATTTAATAATCAATCAAAATTCAAGTTAGTTGGTATTCTATGTTTTTATGGTTTTGAAGTCTAACTTACATGGTTTGGGTTGCTTTCATTTTCTATTAGATCTTATGGCATATCATGTATCTTTGGGAATCTATTAAACCTTATTGTTTAGAGGAACTTCTCATATTTAGATTAAAGGCCTAGTAAAACATTATAACTTTGACAAGGTCACTTATTATTATCTTTTCTTTTCTTTATTACCTATTTAGAAGTTGAAAGTCCATAAATTATAATTTGTTAATCTCAACTTTTAAATATTGAAAAATTACATGTTTGAAGAATTTTCTCCAAATCTACTTCCAATTTTGAAGTCTACATCTAATATTTTATTAATTCATGAAGGAAAGACACTACTTTTAAACCCCAACATGAGATCATCACAATTCACTTCTATAGCTCTAAATGACATAAGAATAAAGTATTAAAATGAGAGAGTAGATTATTACACACAAATAATAGTGTCAATCACTATATTGAATTAATGTAATGAATACATATAAATACAACAATCTTGTCTCAAGATAGATATCACACAATCACCCAGCTGAGACAATATCTCAACCTCACATTATTCTCTGACTCTTAGTTGGAGAGAATCTCTCTCACAACCAATTATCTAACAATCTTCTAAACTGTAGGATCAAACCATTCTCCAAAGATAAAACCATCCCCTTCCTATAACCCTTTCTTTTTCCTGTATTTCCCTAAGACTCTCCCTCCTCCTTATTTTTCCGATGTTCCCTGCTCAGGCCACCTTCTTGTTAGATCCAAATCTCCATCCCTCCATCCTCTCCCCCTCCTCTGGAATTGTTCCCCTCCCTTCTCCCTCCTCTCACCCCATTCTCCCTCACCCCCCTCGCTCTCTCTTTTTATCTCCACTCTATTTCTTGTTGATATCCTTACACTACAAGGAAAAAACCCTCTAGTGGAAGTTAGAGAAGAGGTTTTTAGTGTTACAAAATTGACAAAAATTGTCAAAAAAACCTCCATGGAAAGATTTGTTTTTGGTAGCGGATGTTTTTGTAGGGATTATAATGGAACTTCATTATAACTAAAAAAAATTGGGCGGGCAGAGGTTGTAGAGAATGTTTTTTTGGTCGGTAGGATTTAGGGTCTATACACACCAATGCGTTCTCAAACATAAAGCATCGGTGCCTACATTACACCAAAAGCACTATGATAGTCTTAAAATATTGGGGCATTGGTGCGTTTATACAAAATAATGCATCGATGCTTTAATAAAAACAACGCACCAGTGGAATATATGATACCAAGCGTCGATGTGTTCTATAACTTAAATCACTAATGCTTAGCATTACAAGAAAATATCAGGGTTGTCCAAAAGCGATTGGGGCACCGATGCTCTTATAAGTAATAACGCATCGATTCCTTAATAAGAATAAGACACCAGGCGAATCTATGATACCATCATCGATACGTTAAAAAACAAACCTTATCAGTGAATGATATTTAGAATGCATCGGGGCAGAAATGCGATACAAAAGCACCGATACGTTATATCTTGAAACACATCGGTGTTGTTTATCATTAAATGCACTGGTTGTCATTTTCTCTTTTTAGAAACATCGACCTGTGACAATGCACAATTATTATTATTTTTTAATTTCATTCTTTATCAAAAAATTGACATATATCTTATAAAAGTATTCATATAAATTAAATTTTGATTAGTGCATTTGGATATGATATTTGGATTAATTTGTTATATCATGAGATTTCGCATCTCTTCATTATAATATTTAATCATCCATATATTTAATCAATGATGTAACATTTCACAACAACATTGGACAATGTAATAGAATAAAATAAAACATATTTTATTATATATGAATAATAAGCTCTTTGTCACACTTAATGGTAACCCCTTGTCTTTCAATTGGGACACTGTGTCCATTACATTAAACAAAATGTCTGATTTTCACAGAGAATTATTTTAAAAAAATACAATAGCTTGCATTGATATCCAAATATATTGATCATCATTCTTCACTGGAACTATTGCGAGTGCTCAAGCTACTTTTATGACTTGGGTTATTTGGTCGAATGTTTTGTTGATTGTCTCGATTGTTTTCCTCTTCTTCAAATGATTCTATCTACAAAAATAAAAATGAAGTGTAATGAGTGTATCTACATTGGTGAGAATAATGAAAATTGAAATAAATAATATACATGAATGTAAATTGAAAAGTGACATACCATAGCAAGAATTGAGTCCTGAATGATACACATTTTTTCAAAACCAAATCTCATGCCTTCCGTAAACAACTCTTATGTTGGCACATTCCCATACTTTGTTTCCTGGAAGTTTTATACCCCATAATATATCATAGATTTAATATCAAATATTTTTTTTGTTCCATTAATTATAAAATGAGAGAAGTAAAACAACATAAGATACTTACAAATTCCACAATTAATTTTTGATATGCTAACATATACTCACAACCCTTACTTAACCCAATGTCTATCAATTCTTGTGATGACTCTTCTTTGTATGTTAGCACATGTTTGAAGACATTCAAGGATGGTTGTTGTAAAACAAATTAAAATATACAAGTAAAATCTTAAGTTAATCTTATAAGGAAATAGCAATTACTCACAAACTTTGCTATCAACCCTATTCTTCCTTGTCGATTGTTAATATTTAATGCTAAATTATTTATTTATATGTACCGAATAGAAAATTTCATTGATTTTGTACATTTGAAGCATGTTGTTGTTGAGATGGCTCCTCCTCTGATGCAATTATGTCCATTTCTTTTACCATCTCCTTGTACATTTTTTTCGACATTCCTATTGGGATATTTTGGATATCAGCTCGTTGATCCTTTGGAATTTTCATAATCTTCCTGAAAAATGTAACATGAGAAAAAACTATTTTTATATTGATATATGAAAACTAAATATAACAAAATTGATATATCCACTTTCTATCTTTTAAAGTCTCATCGTGATTGCGAACTATAACCTCTTAAATAAAACTATATGATTCAAACCCACTGAAATAAAATGATTCCATGGCTCCTATTTGCCATCTCTGAACACATTTTTTCTTTGGCGCAGAGACGCAGACCATCAATTGCATTCTTCTGAGGGACATGCCATGTTTCTACAAGTAATCTGTGTGAATCAACCTACATTTTGCTTTTACTCTTTTTAAGCTTGGAATTTCAATGCGTATTGTCTAAATGTTCTAAGTTTTAGTATTTTTCATTAAAATTTAACTACATAAATTTGTATGAAATTGCAATTTTATGTTATTTAAATTGTATTTTCTTATAAAACATAGATTCAACTCACTGATAACACTTGGAACACTTAAATTATTCAAACTCACTGATAAAAAATTGTACCCGTTAACAATGACGTTTTGTTATATAAATTTTCATAAAGAGGTTTTATGAATAAATTTGATTTTAAAATTAAAAAATGTTTCAATACTATGTAGCATTCCATATACTATGTTTCAATACTATGTAGCATGCTCTTCCTATTTGGTGTATAATTATATTTTTTATTTCTAATTTTACTCTTTCTAAAATATTCAATATATGCATTGGCAACCTTCTTATTCAATATTTGATTTTTAACTTTACTCTTTCTAAAATATTCAATATACAATGCTAACCTCCTTATTCAATGTTACACATCTGGTTTTGAAATTGAAATTAGCCGCGAGATAATTTTGTTATGTTAGTTTTAATAATGATATAATATTGTTAATACTTTAATATTAAAATAAAATAAAATAATTATTTTTACATTTTAGTTAGGAATTAGTTATTAAAACAAATTTATATCTCAATTTTAACAATGATATAGTTTTGATAATATTTTAATATTAAAATAATTATTGAAAATTTTGTTTTGATTTGGATAAAATAATATAAATTATAATTTTTTGAACAAATGTATAGATATAATATTCTAAATAATATAAATAATAATTTTTTAAACAAACGTATTTTGTTATAATCAAATTTAGTATTCTAAATTAAATGTATTTTGTTATAATCAAACTTAATATTTTAAGTTAAATTAAGTTGAGAAATTGGCATTTAGAGATTTAGCTTCTTAAATTTAGATTAAAATCTAAAAATCATATATTTTAAGATTTTTAAAATCTAAAAATCATATATTTTAAAATGTTAGGAATAAATCCAAAAATTATATATTTTAAAATCCAAAGGATATATGCTTTCCAATGAATTTAGTTTTATTAAATTTAATAATCAATCAAAATTCAAGTTAGTTGGTATTCTATGTTTTTATGGTTTTGAAGTCTAACTTACATGGTTTGGGTTGCTTTCATTTTCTATTAGATTTTATGGCATATCATGTATCTTTGGGAATCTATTAAACCTTATTGTTTAGAGGAACTTCTCATATTTAGATTAAAGGCCTAGTAAAACATTATAACTTTGACAAGGTCACTTATTATTATTTTTTCTTTTCTTTATTACCTATTTAGAAGTTGAAAGTCCATAAACTATAATTTGTTAATCACAACTTTTAAATATTGAAAAATTACATGTTTGAAGAATTTTCTCCAAATCTACTTCCAATTTTGAAGTCTACATCTAATATTTTATTAATTCATGAAGGAAAGACACTACTTTAAAACCCCCAACATGAGATCATCACAATTCACTTCTATAGCTCTAAATGACATAAGAATAAAGTATTAAAATGAGAGAGTAGATTATTACACACAAATAATAGTGTCAATCACTATATTGAATTAATGTAATGAATACATATAAATACAACAAGCTTGTCTCAAGATATGTGAGCAATCACTATATTGAATTAATGTAATGAATACATATAAATACAACAAGCTTGTCTCAAGATAGATATCACACAATCACCCAGCTGAGACAATATCTCGACCTCACATTATTCTCTGACTCTTAGTTGGAGAGAATCTCTCTCACAACCAATTATCTAACAATCTCCTAAACTGTAGGATCAAACCATTCTCGTAGAGATTGTTCTCTACATTACAAACATAGTGTTCTCACACAAGATTAAGACAAGTAAGAATCACATATTCTAACACTCTCCCTTAATGAATACTTGTTGTAATCTCCATCATTACTTCACTTATGTTGCTGACACAAGACTTCCACTGATGTCATCTTCATTACTGCCTCAACATTGCCATCTACTTCTCTTTGACTAGGCTTTTGTTATTATGGGCTTTATCATTGAAGCTTCTGCTTCTTCCTCTTGTACCGGCATAAACTAGTTACTGCAAACAAATGATCATTGATGTCCGTATAAAAATAAATCCATCTATCGAGATACATGGGTACCATCCGTTGTACTCGCTAATTCTCAAGGAATCATTTTCACCTACATGGTTCGTCAACATATTAGGCTCCCCCTTAATCATAACTTGGTCCATCATGTTTTGAGATAAATCCATCTCACATCCCCCCCACCCCTAATCAAATATTCAATTTCTTCGACTCAACATCAAGCTTAGATAGTAGTCCACTTGCCACCCTCGTACCTATCCGAGTGGTTAATTCCACAACTTGATACCACATCCTCTCTATGCTGAGAGGGATAACTATGTGTGAATATGCACCAAAACATGTATACCTGAATCGCAGGGCTTACAACAAACCTGGGGAACTAACACACCTATGACGAGGCAATACAACTTGGACCAAAACTCTAGGGTGTCGGGTAGAATCGATCATGCACCCCTTGCATCACATATGCATCATTAATTCAAGAACAACAAGCATCTAAAAATGATTTACATCAACACAAAGGTTACCATCTTCCTTTGTAACAATCATATTCCCAAAGCCCATTACATTGCCAGAAATATAATCCCATTTACATCTCATCTCGTAGTCTTCATAAGGTACTCAATAGTTCTTGCAAACATTTTCTAATCAAATTTGTCTATTGTTGGAATCAAACTCATGACAATAGTTGGCCAAAGTAAATGTCACAACAATAAGCATCCCATTTTTTAACCACACTTCTATCAATGCATTTTTCATAATGGACAACTTATACTTTTAAGAATTTAAGAATACAACTATAGATGCTACCGGTTTATCATTCCTTTACCTCTACCTTCATCAATCAGACTTCACCATGACTTGTAAGTGGATCATTGAATCCAATCTACTCTACCAGGTTTGTCTCAATCAGATCATAGCCTCTTTCATTTCCATACCCATTCTATGGAAAACAATCAGAACCATAACGATCACTACCACAGTTTCATTGTTGAGCATGCCAATGCCATAAACCTTTACGGATGCCCCTGCTATGATAATTTGCACCCCAAAATTATATATCATTTCTTTCCAGATCAAAGAGTTGGCTACCATTTGCTGAAAAAATAAACCATGCCACTAACATTGCAAGTTGGCGGACTCTTGAGCCTACATATTAATTCCAATCTGATAAGACTATCATGCCGAAGAATCTTTCTCAATGAAGATACAGATTGTCAGAAGCATGCTTGGTTCAACTATAACTTTCCACATCAGATTTTATATTCAACAACCAATTTTGAAGCTATTTGGTTAGACGAAGTCATGCACAAAATCAACAACAAAAATCTTCGCAACAGAAATCTCCTCCAATCATATTGATGATAATTCCATTCTAAATAAGGAAACCTTCACTAGCATGGGAATATCTCCACAATATTTATTTTTTGAGTATACCATCCCAACAGCTAGTTCATGCCTCATTTTCTCATACAACTACAAACTTCATGCTAATGCAAGTTCAACACTTAACCATGTTGTTGCAGACTCCACACAACAACACCCACAGATAAAATTGGTACGGCTAGCTCACGCTAAAGAATCTACTCTGGAAAAAAAATTATGAAATCTCCATTCTAATGGTAGTGTATATTCTCCCTGGCAGCGGCTAGAGATTACATCCATCAATGGTGGCTTCTATCGACATCTCTCAACCTATGTAACACACCTCTTCATCAATCCAATGGATACACAAACATAAACTCACTATATACACACATAAACAACTACTCTACTCTCTGCATATTCCCTGGTGCTTCCATGAGGGATTTAAGCCCAGTCCCACTCTAATACCATATTAAAATGAGAGAGTAGAGTATTACACACAAATAACAACGTCAATCACTATATTGAATTAATGTAATGAATACATATAAATACAACATGCTACAACAAGCTTGTCTCAAGATAGATATCACACAATCACCCAGTTGAGACAATATCTCAACCTCACACTATTCTTTGAATCTTAGTTGGAGAGAATCTCTCTCACAACCAATTATCTAACAATCTCCTAAACTATAGGATCAAATCATTCTCATAGACATTGTTCTCTACGTTACAAATATAGTGTTCTCACACAAGATTAAGGCAAGTAATTAAGAATTACACATTCTAACATAAAGTAGATTAGAGTATAACTTAAAAAATAGTAAAATCACGAATCATTGAGAAAAATATATCCATTAAAGAATATTCATTTAGGAGATGGGTTACGCATTCTTTGCATAAGGACAATTTTTTAATAATGATATTCTTTAAAAAGAAATGCATATACATGTATATATATTCGATGAAACCTCAAATTTACTAGACTACACTTTACATGTTTTACACATAACATTATGCTCATTCTAACATTAATCTAGATGGATGTCGGTGGCCTCCCACCTATTCCAACTGGCTCATTTTGGCATTTTTTCACTTAGTTTTTTTTCTAGTTTTCGAGTCCCGAACTTCTGGGGTCGTTTTGAGGCCCTAAACAATGTTTTTAGGGCTCACCACAGTCACATTGTAGGCTTTAGCTAGAGTGTGATGACAACATGTGTATTCCTCGGATAGAAATTTCCAACGGGCTATTGTGCGCCTAAAAATAAGATCGTATGAAAAAGTTACAACCCCGAGAAGTTGATGTACTAACTTTTCCCAACGGGGCCCACATGACTTTTGGCGTTTCATCTCCTAGGGTTAGGTTTTTGGATGTCTAGGGTTTTGGAATTCTTGTTTATTGTAAAAAGGATTAGAGAGCCTCATTGTAACCATGTTCTTGCAAATGAGCGCAGTCGTCAAATCTCTTCTCAGAGATAAGCCACTGCCATTCTAGCAATCTTGTTTTCAGTCTGCATTTTATAGTTTCAACATATTTCCTTATTGAATATAAGCCAATTTTACTGTATCTCTGTTATTTCTCCTTGTGTTTTTGTGTTAATAATAATAATAATATGTATTCATTTCGTTCTTCTCATAAAATCTCGATCAATGGTATCAGAGCGGTCTGCTCCTTGTCGTTCTTAATGCATGTCCCCGACGAGGTTAGGGTATAAAGAATTGGATCTCGATCTTGTTTCTCTTGTGGAAAAAATATCTCGCACGCCCAAGCGACCTCTCATGGCAGGAGAAAAGAAAGACACAGGGACAAGAGATCCTTTCAAAATGTTGCTTGAGGAATCCCTCACGCAATAGAGGAACGAGATGATGGATAGTTTTGCGCAAATCCTTCGATGGCTACCAACAGAGGATGCATATTCCTCAAGCAAAGGCACTTCCCTCCTTGTCATTCTTAATGCATGTCCCCGACGAGGTCGGGGTACAAAGAATTGGGTCTCAAGCTTGTTTCTCTTAAGGAAAAAATCTCTTGCACGCCCAAGCGACCTATCATGGCGGGAGAAAAGAAAGACAACGAGACAAGAAATCCTTTGAAAATGTTTCTCGAGGAATCCCTCACATAATAGAGGAACGAGATGATGGATAGTTTTTCACAAATCCTTCGATAGCTACCAATAGGGGAAGCATCTTCCTCAAGCAGAGGCGCCACCCCCTTCAAGGTACAAATCAACTTTGATATTCCTATATTTGAAGGTCAGATAGACATAGATGCTATAGACAAATGGTTGAATCTGCTAAAAGGGTGTTTTTCTATCCATAACTTTTCGAATAGAGAAAATATTACTTTTGCGCTCCTCAAAGTCATTCCCCATGTCAAATATTGGTGGGAAACTTTCTGTGAATAAAAGGAAATAGAGGAACCCTCATTATTTACAGTCACGGTCACCTGGGAGTACTTTAGGGATGCTATTAAGGAACAATACTACCCTGTCAAATGTTATGACGACCTGTATACAAAATGGACCACACTGTGGCAAGAAAGAGACCAAGCAGTGCCAGAGTTCACAAATATCTTCCATACCTTGTGCAACAATATGGGTATCAAAGATTTTGAGCGACATCTGGTGCTCAAGTATCGTGGTGGTATGCATAGATACATCCAGGCCAAAATGGAGTTTATGGACATCTCGTCCTTGGGCGCAACCTATCGATATGCCATCAAAATCGAGCAGAAGCTTAAACAAAAGACATGACAATTTGGGTCTGGGAACCCCTCACAACAAAAGTATGGAAAGGGCATCCCCAACTCCCAGAACAAAGGATAGAGAAAATATGGATAGCCTCAAGACAACCGGTCTAAACCACAACAAAAGAACGACATCGGAAAGATGAAGAAAGATAACAAGAAGTGGTATGACTTCCATAAGAGCCCCTGGCATAACACTATTGATTATCACTCAAAGCAGTCGTTGGTAGCTAAGGTGAAAGTCTTTGAATTAGATATGGGTTCCGAATCTGAGTCAATACCAAAAAGGGGGAGACAGATCATTGATGTGGAACCCAGTGCCACCATTGCTACCACCAAGATCCAACTTGGTGAACCAAACGATCCAGAGGAAGGCGAGCACCTCTTTCATTCACAGATGTGGGTGAAATGCACCTCGTTTCACTTCATCGTTGATATTAGTAGCCAAAAGAACCTCATCTCAGTAGAGGTCATCAAGCGGCTAGCCCTGTCGACAACACTACACCCGCAGTCCTACACCAGTGGATGGCTCCGCCAAGGAAGCGATCTCCATGTCAACCAATAGTGTTGCTTGTCATACGGAATCAAGCCCTTCAAAGATGAGGTATTGTGTGATGTTTCTCCTCTCAAAGTTTGTGATGTTCTTTTGGGCCAATCGTATTTATGGAAATTTCATGATGTATATGAGTCTAGGCCTCACAATGTTATTATTACTTTGGATAGGAAATTGTACAGGATACCCAAGGTAGTCCCATCTAGTGTTATTTCCTTGATCTCTTCCAAGCAATGCAGGAAGGTCATCTCTCAAACCGGGAATTTTGTCTTCTTCATAATTCAATCTTAGAGTGAGTGAAATATTGCAGCCACATCTACGGCCTTTGCGATCGACCTCTCCACATAGCAGAAGCAAGTGGATAAGGTCATGGAAGCATACAAAGATATCTTCTCCTCTCTTATTGGGACACCTCTTCACTGTCAGGTCAAGCATCCCATCGATCTGATCCCCGGTGCATCACTACCCAATGGGCTAGTCTACTGTCACTCTCTGCTAGAGAATGAGGAGATCAAGCGACAGATCCAAGAACTACTCCACAAGGAGCACATCTGTCCCATCTCATCACCTTGTGGGAGCCCAATCGTGTTGGTGAAGAAGAAAGATGATACCTGATGACTATGCATTGATAATCGGGCCCTAAATAAAATCACAGTCAGGAACTGGTACCCGATTCCCTGAATCAACGATCTCCTTGATCAACTCAAGGGGGCCAAATACTTAAATAAGATTGATCTGAAGTTTGGCTACCACCGGGTCGCAATAGAGCAGATAGATGTATGGAAGACCGCCTTCAATTCAAAAGAATATTTTTTTGAATGGTTGTTCATGCCCTTTGGTTTGACAAATGCTCCAGCAAATTTCTTGAGGATGAACTTCTCACAGACACCTTAAGGCCCACCTGCGAGAATGAGTCATTCTCGCAGGTCCCGTATGGGCCACCTGCGAGAATGCCTCTACGCGCATAGGGTTCAAAAAAATTGATTTAAAACTTGACTTTTAACCAATGAAAATATAATTTTGAACCATGAAAAGATAAGGGATTGAGAACTTACCAAAATGCTACTGACGGCTCACCGAATGATCGCCCGTAGCTCCCCGAAATCGACGCCGAAGGTAGAGGGTAAAATGAGGGTTTTTTGGACTCAAATGGTAAAAGGGTAAAATGATATGGTAAAATTTGTTATGGACTCATTTTAATTACTTTTTACTATGTCAAAAGTGGGTTTTTATGTTTATTCATTATTTAACCCTAATTACTAATATGGAAATGAGTGAAATGACTTGCAGGTAAAAAATATGGATGATTATGGACAAAACTTTTAGGGTGTGGTGTGATTTTGATTGTTTTCTATGGTTTTGACATAAAACCTCAAGCGCTTTTTATCCGTTCTTGCGCTTGCGAAAAACATAAGAACATGATCGAGTGTCGTTTTATCTCTTTTTCGGGCTCATTGTGGTTATACGAAAAAGGAACCCCCCTGGAGTTATCTTTAAGCTCTTTTCAGACTCTCTAAATAGGAAAAGATCGCCGAGCGACCTTGCTATTTTCACGCTCGATAAAGTATTTGAAGTATGCATCCTTCGAGCGATAGTTTAACCCTTTTTTGGTCTCGTTGGACTATTGTACGAAAAGGGAACTGAGAGAGTTCTCTTTTAAGTGTTTTTCCAAACTCTATAATCTTGAAAAACCTTCGAGTTTACTATCTCTGGACTCGTTAAACAAACATTGACAGACCTGTAATGGGACCGAACCACTCCTTCCTAGGGTTTGTTAAAAATACTTCGAGGGACTCGTCCGAAGGATGAGCTTATATCAACAAGCATATGTGATCCTCTTCAAGGCTACGTAAAAATAAAGAGGTACTTGCCAGAAATGGTGGCGGAAAATTTGGGAAAGGGATATGTTTCATCTTTATATTAATTGGCAGTAAGTGTCGCTCTTGAACATGACACCCCCTATTCATCATGTTTGGGTAATCCATTTGTCTCTCATTCGATTTGATACCAAGGTATTTCCATGTGTCGTCTTTGAGTCAATGCTGCCAAATCGTTGGTCGTGTCATTCATATGTTCAAGAGAAGTCTGTCTGAAACCTTTATTTGAGTCGGCCATCTGCAGTTATCCATTCTCTTCATGTTGGCCTTCCCTGTGTCCAAAGTCCAATTGCTACATGCTCCGTTTCACTTTCAAACTCTGTTACTCATTTCATGTCATTGATGGGGGATACATCAAGGCCCTCCTATGACGAGTTTTGTTCCGTCGACTTCAGCACATTATCCGGAATCAAGACTTAGAAATCATTCAGTACCTTGGAGCTTGCATGCCTCAATGGCAAGTTTCCTCGCTTTCCACAGTGGGTTTACATCATTGACCCCTGATCGAAAGATTCTGTCGATTGTTTGACATCAACTCATTTATTCACAGTCGATAGATTGTACTTTAGTACCTTGGGAGTCATTGACATCAATGGTGATTTCCCTCGCACTTGTTAACGGTTACACCAATGACCGGTAATCAAGTGGTTTCTACCATGTTCGACTTCGACACATGTAATCACATGGTTAGATTCGTACTTTGGGCGATGAGATTGAAGACCCTGGATATTGTCTTAAGTGATCCAGGTTGCGATGGAGTATGTATAATTTGCGACACATAGATCCACTGTGTAT
>JASDQU010200005.1:19809-31908 GCA_032191745.1 Picea mariana
TGTTCCGGGCAGGTTACCATGGAGGAATAATCAATCATAACACTAAAAAAGTGTTGTTCTGGTTTCTTGTTCTTGTACTTTTGTTTTGGCTCTTGTTCCAGGCAAGTCACAGATGATAGCTCTAAGAGGGAGCTATAGTAACAGTTGCAAGAGGCAACAGATTAGATGGTCTCCGGTTTGAGACATGGAGCAAACTATCTAGACATGGAGTTGTATACATGACAGTATACATCCATATACCGAAGGCGAAAAGGACGAAGTTAGAACTTTCTGCAAAGAAGGATATTTTTGTGTGATACAGTGTGTTCCACACGAAGATTGATAGTGAGGAGCAGAAGGCTCTGTAGGATGACCGTACAGTTCAATTGTTCACTCTTTAGATCATCGGGAAGAGTCATTAGAGCCAGAAGGGCCAGTGGATCTACCTAGAGACATGGCAGAGACCAGGTAGAGCCCAGCATGGCTTCGTGATACTTTGCAGGATACAGAGAGGCATGTAGCTCCCCATGAGAGCAAACGACCTCAAAGTTTCTCGAGTTACATAGAGTCACAATGATGAGGAGGAGCAGGTGGCTCCACCAGTGGTGAGACAGGTGGTCCCACCAAGTAACAGTTCAGAGGGATCCAGAGTTCGGAGGGAGTCATCCCTCAGGATCCAGTAAGGACGAGCAGCCTCCTAGTACAGTTCATTGGAGATCAAACTTTAGAGGAAGTCAGTAGGTGCAGGAGAGAGCAAATGGATCCAGAGATTGTACGGACTCAGAAGGAGTCAAGTTCTAGAGGGAGCATGCAGACTAGGAGTGAGCCTGATCTCAAAGAGAGCCAGTTGGCTCAGTGGGAGAACCGATCATTCAGAGGGAGTTCCCCCTCAGATTCAGGAGGAAGAGAGACATCTTCTAGGACTAACAGACAGGTGTCATGAGTTGAGGAGGCCTCTAGGAGATGTGAGATATCCTAGGAGGATACACTTGTTTCAGTAAATCTTCTATAGTGACAGACGAGGTAGACAGTCAAAAGGACTCGGATATGGATTTTGTATAAGTCATAGAGGGAGCAGCTAGTGAGTCAGACTAGACAGCAAAGCCTACTTCAGTGACACAAGGAGTTGACCTCAGAGTTCGAGGAGGAGGATCTTGGCCGAATGAACTATTGGGATTAGAGGTATGACAGAGATCAGATGAGATCTTCCTTAGTCAGGGGATACTAATGAGGTTCGATATGATGGTCTACAAGTCCATGACTACAGGTATGGAGACAAATCCAAAGAAGTTGAGTGATTATGCTTCAGATTCAGATTTGGTAGATCTCACGATGTACAGGTAGTTGATTGGATCCTTGATGTACCTGGTCAACACCAGGCTCGATATTTAATTTGTAGTAAGGACCTTGAGCCAATTTATGGTAGAGTCGAGACACTACCATTGGGTTGCAGCAAAGCATGTGTTGAGATACCTACATGCTACAGTTGGATATGGTCTCAGATATGTCTCAAGTGGTGAAGTAAAGCTACATGGATATACAGATTCTGACTGGGCAAGGAGTGCAATAGATAGATTGAGCACCTTGGGGTGTTGCTTCAGCTTGAGATTGATCATGATCTCACGAAAGAAGGTTTCTATAGCACTCAATACAGCAAAGACGGAGTATATCACAACCAGTATCGCAAGAAGCAAAGTAGTGTGGCTTCAAAAGCTTTTTGCAAGACTTCATTTGATACATGATGCAGAAGGGAGCAGTAAAGATCCAATACATATCCACAAATGAGCAGATGACAGATCATCTAAAACATGATACATAAGGGACCAATGAAGCTCCAGTATCCAGAGACGAGCTTAGCGTGATGCAGAATGTCTTCCTCACTGAGAGGGAATGTTGATGTTTTGGGCAGCACCGGGCAAACATTCTTCTCCAATGGCCATGTTGACTTGGCTAAGAAGAATGGCCCAGGCGTAGTCTTATACTTGATCATGTTGACTTGACAAGGACCGACAAAGACTCGAGATGTTGATGCTTCTGCAGACGGCAGTACCAAGCTGACATTTTCCTCTGATGGCCATGCTGACTTGGCTAAGGAAAATGGCAGACATTCTCCTCTAATGGCAATGCTGACTTGGCTAAGGAGAATGGTACATTCTTCTACGAAGACAATGCTGACTTGGCTAAGAAGAATGGCCCAGGCGTAGTCTTTATCCTTGATCTTGTGACTTGATCAAGGACCGATGAAGACTCAAGATACATATGCATCGGATAGACATTATCCTCCAATGGCCATGCTGACTTGGCAAAGGAAAATGGTCCAGGGCGTTGATGTTCTCCATGTATTAGCTTCGGGTACACTCTCCTCCAATCGCCATGCTAACTTGGCTAAGGAAAGTGGCCCAGGGTGTTGATGTTCTCCGCGTATTAGCATCGGGCATTCTTCTCCGATGGCCAAGTTGACTTGGCTAAGAAGAATGACCCGAGTGTCGTCGCTATCCTTGATCATGTGACTTGACAAGGACCGTTGGAGATCTAAGGTGCTATGTGGGAGAAGCATACATCAACTGAGTGCCATGTGGGAGAAGTATACATAAACTGGGTGCATGTCAGAGAAGATTATATCAATCAGGCTCGAGGAAAACCTTTCTATGACAGAAGAAATCCAAGTACGAAGAATGCCTCCCTCGTTGAGAGGAAGTGTTGAAGTTTTGCAACTTTAGGCAGTCATTATCCACAAGAAAGTACAAGAAGACCTATCTACACCATTAAAGAAGTCCCAGAAAGAAATTGAAGACCACGGAAGAGAATTCGACCTCCACAGGTAAAAGACAAAAAGAAATAAGGTAAAATTGAATATCCAAGAACAGAAGTCGGCCCCACATGAAAAGACAGGTGATTTGACAAGAATAAATAGAGGCTAGTTCATTTCATTATGACACACAGTTCTCTCCTCGTCTAATGTGCACTAGGAAGTTGCTTTGTGCCAGTTGTCTCATGCCAACTGCAATTCTTGGTCTCTTTACTTATGTGCTATCTTTTGGAGAGGCGCTAGGCTTGGAGAATCTTGCTCTTGGTTAATCTTGGTCATATTATTGAGGCGCTAGCTCTTGGAGGCACTAGACTTGGGGAGGACTTTCTCTGTATGGTACTTTGATATGTTGATGGTGATGTACTGGTAATATCTTGGACTGAATTCTTCTATAAGAAAGGTTGTTGGGTTTTCTCCCGAGGTTGGGTTTCCCAAGATAAACTCTTGTGTTCTTGTGTCTACTATGCATGGTTAATGTTTCTAGATCTTGTTATTTCCACTGCATTGTTATAGTTGAGATTTTCAGTGTATAGTTATTCTATGATAACTGTGGTATGAAAGTGAATCTTGTTTGTAATCATAAGGCAATAACTATCAAGATCTGAGAATCAGAAAAATCAACAAAAAATGACCCAGGGATGATAAAGATAGGAAAGGGAACTACCCCTGTTGAAAGGGAAAGCATAATAATCCTTATTCGAGAGTATAAAGATATTTTTTCTTGGACACTTTTGGGGTAGTCCGGATCAATGACCAGTCTGGTTCTGATAACATTGTATTGGATCCCTGTAGCTTTGTCTTATATTTGCCCCAAGGTTACTACACATTATTTGGATATTCCCTTTGGAGTTGGTCTATCTCCAATATTTATGTGGGATTGCTGTCTACAGAGGTTGCTAAGTAAGCTTCACATTTGGCATCATAAGGTCCTCCCCTTCGCAGGCAAGCTGGTTGTTGTCGGCAATACTCTTCAAGCTTCTCATGTCTACTATGTCTCCCGTTGGTTTCCCAGTCAAGCCTAGTTCCAGTGTCTTGAGCAGATTTTGAGGACATATCTGTGGTCTAAGTATGGTGGGCAGTGGTGCCTTCCATTGGTTCCTTGGGATGTTTGCACTATACCCTAGGATGAGGGGGCTTTGGATTGATCAATGTTGCTTCCCAGGGTAGCATTTTGGTGGACAAGTGGGAAAAATGTGATATTTATTATTAATCAAGAACAAAAATACACCTCTCCCAAGTTGTATTCTTGTTTTCTGATAATCACCTGACCGTACTACTTCATTTGGTTCAAAATATGTAAGAAATGCTCGCACGTCAAGTACATTAAATTACTAAACACCACAAACATAGACCCTGTCTTTTCTGCTTTTAATTATCTAATATTGTTAATGAAATTATACTTTGGATGAATTATTGCCATGAAAATTTTGTATATTATATTCTTTTCTTTATACCATTTTGGAATAAGTTGTGAGAACTTCATGAAAAGTTTCTACTTTCTAGTTATTCTGGAGCTGAGCTGATATGTTGGCTTTTCTAGCTTATGTGAGACAAGGTGGCCACTGTAGTTGGTGTTTGGCTCTCTGATGTACCACTTGATACAATGTTGATAATTTGTAATCTAATATAACATACATTTCATATATATATATATATATATATGCTAGAAAATTTTAATTCCTCATCTAGGTCATCATTTTTAGGCTTTCTGATGGTCATGGAAATGCAACACAATAAATTATAGACTGCCAAGCTTGAAGAAACACTTGTTTGTATAATCAGACAAAACCCAATATCGAGCAAAGTAGAATAGCTATGAAAATACCTTGCTAACTTTGCAATGAAAACTTGGGATCAAGTTTTCTATTTCCAGACCAACCATAAAATTATCTGTGGCACACATTTCCAAGATTTATAGAGACAACCATTTAAAGTAACATTCCAGACATTTCTCAACAGATATATGGAGGGGAGGGTAAATAATTCACAAATAAAATATTAGAGTACTAAAAAATCATTTTTTCGTTCACAAATTAGATGTTGGATCGTCTTACCCATTCCATTAAGGAACCATCCCTGGAAACTTTTGGTGGAAAAAGCTTGGGTTCTGCAGCCTTGAGTTTTAAAATTAAATCATCACTAGTGCTTCCCAACACCTGAACAAAAAAGCATCACTATTACTTAGCATTCAAGCATATAAGCATGTAACGTGTAATTCACTTGTTTGAACTCCAATGCTAATGCAGTTGGAAACTTCATAATAAGGGACAAAAGCATTTTAATGCTCACATCAATTCGTTTTGAGGAATGACAAAACTAGACATATTGTTTACATGATTTGAACATGATACTTATGCAGAATATATCCAAGGCAAGATTTTCCAAGGGCAGGGACATACCGTAGCTGCAGAAATAGTTGCTGAAAATATTGCTCTTATGATTGCCATGTCCATTGTAGTTGCAAAGCTTACACTAGCTTTTTGACCATCTGGAGCAATAAATTCATGTTCTGGAGATGTTGCAGGATTTGTCACAAGGATACCTTTAGTATCCTCCACTAACCAGTCCAATAGAAACGTAGCACAGCCTTTTAGCAATGGGTATGCCTTACGCTCTAAAAATCCCTACTGGGACAACACAAAAGATTAGTATTCCTATCATTGTAAGTATGCAACTATTGAAATCAGGCATATCCTAGCTTGGCCAACATATGAATTGAACTTCAGAAATTACTATAAGAGGACCACTTTAACCCACATACAATAGATGACATAAGATCATGAGATCTTGTATGATACAAGTTTACTAAATTTCTAAAACTACACATTCATCATTCATAATAGGATGCAGCATGTATAGAAGATGCCAATGGGAGTGAATCCAGTATATATTGATACGTTTATAGCAGAATTGTGTGAATTGACTTCAAAACATATAAATGTGGTTCATGCATATATTTGAAGAGTTAGGTAACTAGACATCAAGAATGGTCAATTGGGTCTAGCTCGGGTGGTTAGGGAGTAGAAATGTTATTCTCCCCACCTGGGTTCAAATCCCGCATGTGACATGTTTCATTCTTTGTGAGCCAATTGTTGCTGAGGCTGTGAACCATGAGAAATACATCACTCTGGCTTGTGGGCAGGAGGCTGGGGTGAATAGTTACATGTAAAAAATAGTAGATTTCAAGAATCAAATGAGTGTTTGACTCGTTTCTTAAGTATAAAACTAAAGTCCTTACAGCTCTTCAAAAAGGTGTATGAATAATCCAGAATCAGCTACAGATATGGAGGTGCTATTAGTATTTTCTCCTTTCTGAATTTCTTTAGAAACTTCCATTATCCATGACTTTCTACTGCACATTTTGTACCATTCTAATACAAGTACTAGTAGAAATGCCAGACCGTTCCTCCACACATTCTGTTCTTCTGCGAGATATTTTCCACAGCATGACTCTGTGTTCCTTACCATTATAAATAGTTAAGTAATCAATCAACTACCAGAATCACAACATGATAGTAAAGCAATTAATCAAAAATACAAGATGTCCTATGGATGAGCACTAAAGATACTCTTTCTCTATTTTTAGCAGCTTTTATCACATTAAGTTATTCTTGCTGCTCCTCACCTGAGGAAAGTTATTCTTGTTAAGTAGTCAATTCTAAGCGAGCTTTTAAAAAAAATATAGATCTGTTTTTGTTTTCATCTCCAATTTTGTCACAAATATGTATACCCATTCAAACTTTTCTCTTGAACATAAGCTTAATAGAAGATAGGTGATACAGAATCATGAAGCTGTTTGAATTTATAATATGTCCATGTGCAATGACCCATTGATATGTATCATTTGTACTTGTAATTATGGCTAAGGCCATATTTCCTTTCAATTATTGTATACCAGGTTAATTGTTAAGGACGACCTAGTCAAACTTGATATGTACGCTCAATAACCCGCTTGGGGTCTAGGGAGTGTGCCCTTGTTATGCAGGCCCATAATCCCCTCTTGGAAAGACACCTCACTTGAGTTGTGTACAAATACACAAATCAAAATCTCATTTGTATCATCTCATCTCACGATCTTATTGATCTCTCTTAAAAATGCTAAGGGTACCTAAATCCTTGCATCCTCCTATGCTTGGTATTTCTTTCTTTTATGTGTACTCATGCATTTCTTGTGAAGCACACTTGTTCTTGGGCATATTTCTCTAATGCATTTGTGATTGAGTTGCTGCAGAGCTTGGGATTGTTTTGGTTCCATTTGATTCTCTTCTTTCACTCATGAATTACATTGTTGGGAGTGAAGAGAGGGAGCAGAAGCTGGATGCGCAATTTCCATAATAACAAACTTGCTCGCCTTCAAGTGCCTAATGTTCACCTTCTCATTTCTCCGTATGACTTGGCGGATGACCTTGGATTGTCATTATCCATTTCATTTAAATAAGATCTGCAAGATATCCATGCCAGTTTTCATTCTTCCTCAAGGGGATAAACATAAAGAAAAATACTCTTGTTGAAACTTGATATCCTCTAACCACAATAAACAATGGCATATCTATCTCAAGTTGTTATCTAAATGCTGAAATCACTGACAAAGGATCCATATCTAGCTTGTCAAATTATTAAAAAAGAAATGAAAGTTTCAAGTGTCTCCTACAATCCCACTCAGATTCATGTAAGCAATGAACTTAAAACAGATCCTACAAATCCAACACCATAATAGTGTATGAAAGACGTGTGATAATAAAATTCAGTCCAAACAAAATTGCAGCAAAGAACTTAGAAATTCACATATAATATTATTTCTAGACACTACCTTGTCATGTGTATAAGTATAGTGCTCCCAAAGATGTGTACAAAGCCAAGCTCCACCCATTGACCATACTGACCACACAGGATTTCCATCACTAGGTGAAGTTTTTGCCCAAATATCTGTAACGTGATGAGTAACCCAACCACCTGTTTTGTAGTTCACCTATATTAGCACAGAGTATTCATTGTATTAGTGTTCATCATGCAATTCAGTACTAAAGACTCCCTAATTGATAAAAATTCAGTGTGTACATCTTCCCTAAGAAATTAATTCTCACTTGTTTCTTTTAATAAACACTTGTTGCTTGTGTTTTAACTTTTACTTCAATGATGGAGAAGGTTGTACAAAATCTAAATTCATACTTAGTGATTTGTGACGACTTCATATTATAGACCGAGCTAACCCACCAAGGATAAATGAAAAATTTCATGTTATTCTAGTAAAAGAAACTTCATAAAAAGAAAAGATGTTGAAATTAGTGCAATCAAAATGCAGAGAAAAATGGCTTATATCAATAATCCTCTGAGTAACAATGAATGAGTTAGAAATCCATTGCATTACATAGTCATCAGATCAGAAGAAGAATAAGGATCTTATTATCACTCATTATCCATAGGGGGAATCAGTCCCAGAGGGTTTGAATAATCGTTTAGGGAAGGTGCCCCTGTCCCCAGCTAAATCCCCCACTCTTCAGAATTAGGGTGTGCACCACTCATATGGGTTTTTACTATGCAGCACAAGCCCCTATTCATATTCAAGGATTCTTTGATGCATGTTATCCACCAAATCGCACTAGGATGGACTTGCAGTTGAGCCGCCAAAGATTGAACATTCATATGTTCAAAATCAGAATTCAGAAGTCCAACCGGTCAAATATGACCACTTTTTCGCATTTTCATCCCCTAAGGGAGCATTGTAATAAGATGAAACTAGCAAGATCATTTTGTAAAAGGCTTAGCCTCCTAAGACTTGATCATGAGTATATACTCTAGAGTGTTTTTTTCACTTGTTAAGTATGTCTTGCCTGAAATTCAATTTAGGCGAGTTATAATTTCTAAGTTTTTTCACTCACTACCTCCAAAGTTGGAGTGTGTACTCATGATTAGGTCTTAGCTTGGAAAATCTAAGTCTAGTGTCTAAATGTTTATATTACCATGCTAGGTCATCAATTTTGAGTCATATGGAAATTGCGCTAAGTCCCCCATAGGTTTTTTAATATTTTKAGTCAATAAAAAATTTCCCRTAAAACAKAATATTTTAATTGTATTTTAGTCATATGTTAAAAAGTGGTATTAGGAGGAATTATATGCCTTGGGGATATTCATTTTTGGACTAAGAATATCCACTTTACCTAAGTACCCACTTTTGTGAGTAAAATTAGGGATTTTAATCACTTAAAAATTRATTTTGCTCACAAAAGTCAATAAAAGACATAAAAAATCAGAACAATTAGCATCCCTATTGTCAAGGGAACATGTCGGCAACATGTTTTCCTTTACCCATTGACCAAGAGGCATGGATGAGCTATTCTAGGAAGAAGGGCGAGTCAATTAGTAGAAGCGATGTTAACCCCAKATTTTCACCCTTGAAAATCTTGAGGGTTAAGAGTTGGCATGTATTGTTTTGGTTGGCATTMTGAGATTCTCCCAGAGTTTAGCACTTGTGTTGAGCAAGAGGTTGGTTCCCATGAGAGGCAGGTATGATCGGTACATGGTTGTTTGGTTCAGAGTTAAGAGTTGACTTAGTTTCCATGCATATTAGAGAGATGTATACATATAGAAGGTGTTGCTATTTTTTAGGAGACACGATTTGAGTGGGTCTCTTGACAGTTTGGACCAGTTTTGAGCATACAATATGAGTCTTTGCATGACTCTAGACCCGATGACACTTTTTCGGGTGACATGCCAAAACTTTCTATTTTTAGCAGGTTTTGCTCCAGGCCCCAAATTTAGATTTTGAGCATGCAATATTGATCCTTAGGACATCCAGAGTCTTTGGATCTTTTTCGGGATGATATGGCACAATTTACTATTTTTAGCAGGTTGAGCACCAGAGCTCGCATGCCATTTCTGATGGCGCATTCGGATCCCTTGTGGGAAGACGAGATCAATGAGTATAAAGTCAAAGGCATTAGGCATATGTAGACTCATATTTCTATTTTTAACAGTGTTTATTTTTAGACAATGACATGTGGCATTGTTCTCCCAGTGTTCTTGGATGATGTGGATAGTTTCCTAAAATTTAGGAGTTGGATTCTATTTTTAGAAATTTCTATATTTAGCAGGTACATCATTCATGCAGATCTACATCATTTCATAGATCTGCCACATCATCATCCATGCAGGGCCAAGTGGTGCCCTCAGAGGTCGACATGTGGCAGATCTACAAAATGATGTGGCATCCACCTAAGCAGAGGGCGCATATTTCCAATACTTGAGTATGTAATAAATAATTAATTGAGAAAGGGGGGTCACATAACTGGGCATAAATTTAGCCGTATATTTCTCAGTATAATCACCCCTCCACTTGCCATGCATCAAATCCATAAAATTCTCCCTCAATTGAGTTTAAACCGTGTTTTCCTAAAATTTAGGAGATTCCCTTAAGTATAGGGCGAATTTTGTTTTAGCCATAACTCACTCATGCTTTTGCAAAATTAGCAAAAAGACATGCATTAGAAAGCTAAATTTGGCCTCCATGTGTTTATTTCACTCCATAAAGCCAATTCATATTCATTATCATTCATTACTTCTATCTTTCTTCCTCAAGTGTGCCTTCCTAAGTTTTAGGGTGCATTCTCCTCTCCTGTGCACATGTAACCTTCATGCAACTCTCACATACACTCACTCACCTCACACTCTTCACATACCTCTCTCTCTCATGCGCTTAGCCTCCAATTTTAGCCACCCATGTGTCCTCTTCTTCTCCCTTGGGATATGCACCCTCCTTATGCTATATATTGGATGCTTCATAGAGGTTATTGGTCGGTTCTCGCAGCAGCAGCATAGTGTCTCTCTCATTTCTCTCTCTCTCTCTCTCTCTCTCTCTCTCTCTCTCTAGTCTAGTGGCTCTTCTCTGAGCAAAGTAGTCATTGTACCGGTTGTAAGCTTGTGAAGTGTGGCGTAATCAACCCTCTTGTAAACTTGATCAATAAAGAAGTGTGTGTTTTATCTCCGAACTTCTCTTCTTGGCAGTACTATGGTAAATTTGTGATCTGATTTGTCATTTTCTGAACTGTTTATTGTGATTATTTCGATCTTTTGAACAGTTTTTCTCTTCGTTTTCCAGTCTATTATCATTGTGCTAACCCTGCAGGTTCCCTCCAAGCAAATAAGTAATTTTTCTCAAGTGTTTTGGATAGATTTAACACGCTGTCCAAGACATATCAGCGGTTGTTCTTAAGGTTTTATACACAGAAATCAGACTTAAAGACAACAGCAAGGCACTTCATTGTGCCTAGGGACTCCCCCCTGAGGCTAGCAAGCACTAGCCCAAACGGAGAGGGGTTCGGTCAATGACAATTTGGGGCCCCGCTCCTTTAATTAGCCAAGTTTTTACCGCTGTCATAACAGGTTTATCAGCTCAAATTGGAGGGTAGAAATTTGTGCTAACAAGCGGCAAGCTATAGAGTGAGGAGAGCCTTCACACATGTGGGTCGCACCTCACTTGGAGCAAGTCGCGTGCACCTCCTCTCACACGTGGCTTTGGTTGAGGATTGGTTGAGTGAGGTGGCTCCCTTGAGCAAGGTGTCATCTCCTCCCTCCCTCTTCCTTGGCAAGTGGCAATCGATTTCCTCACATGTGGTGCGCCCTCCCTCTACACTTGGTGTGCCCTCCTCTCTTGGTTTCTCCTCCCTTTGGCTATGTTATCCCCATTTTGTGGGATAACTAAGGAGATGATGTCTCGAGGCCCTCAGGTTGCAGATATGGAGTGCCAAGAGACCACATGACCAACAGTGTCCACTTCCACATACGAAAGCCCGCTCTACCACCACATTATAATCCATTGTCAGCGCATCCACCACACCAACTAGCTACACTTTGAGGAAGGATGATCAGGCTGATGGTTTCTCCTTCCAGCAGGACTTCCTCCCTCCCACCCATCTCTCTTCATTTCATTTCACAATTGATTATATATCTATTTATGTTCATGATCATTACGTGCTTGACTTATCCTTGTTGTTTTACATAATTAAGCACAGGGGGAGATGCTTTGACGATATGATCAACTGGTTGCACTGGTTGTATGACTTCACTTGACATCACCAATCACTTGATCTTCAGGGCCCCAAGGCCCCAAGTAAGTAGGTAGGTTATCTTGCTTTCCTTACATTTGCATCTTGATTGTTCATGTTAGTTTAGATGCATTTCATATTTCATTTTTCTCTACTTGCATATTGATTTCATGCTTAGTTTAGAAATTTTTTTAAAAATGCTAAAATTTTCTTTTCTAGATTAATTTCCATCTGGATTTTGATGTATATGGATGAAGGGTGATAGAACGA
>JASDQU010200007.1:0-19252 GCA_032191745.1 Picea mariana
ATGACATGCTGCGTCAAGAAGCAGCGAGGCAGAAGGAAGCGGAGCACAGCGGTCCACCTGAGCACACGGAACGAGAGGAGCACAGGGAGCAAAGGGAGGACGATCATCCGAACAAGCCTGTGATAGAAACCTGGGCAGAGGACCTCGGCACCGTGTGGCTGGGCTTTTCGCCAGGTGTCTAGCTCTCTGTTGTTATCCTAGGCTAGATGGCTTTTATTTTGGTCTTGCTTGTTTTATAATTCAGCAACTGTCTAAGACTGATGACTCGGAAGCTGACTGGACTGGTTTCCCCTCTGTTGGGGTGGTCCAGTATCTTCAGCTGGTTACTTTTTGTAATTTTGGAACCCTTGTTCAGCCATAGCAGGCACCACACTTAACATAACTTTCTTATTTACAAAAAAAAAATAATCGTTATTATTATAATTATTAGAGACACATCCTTTCATGGATGGTCACCATATGTGCCTTTAGGTTCTCTATATATTTGGCACATTCATCATCATAATATATCATCTCATATATACATTATATATAAAGAATCTACATATAATCTCATATACTATATTACATTATATACTCTCATATGAAAAATCAACAACTCTAATGCTTGAATTTTTATGGTTTMTTTGTGTAATTTCTAGAYATRTGGATTCCTCTACATGCTTAACTGTGATATTCCKTACTAGTAATGAAACTAGAATCRTAGGGAACAAATGATATAAACAWTGATGGTATTGAAATAAACYGTGGTATGGCAATTTATGGTGCTTGAGATACAAAAGTTTCCAATGACACTATGTGATACATATTATCCTCTAATAATAATGCCACATATAAATATAATTGAAGTGAAATAAACTTCTCAATTATGTAAAAATTAAATGATAAAATACAATGTGTTGTACAAATATAACACAATGTTCCATCAGTTCCATTTAATACAGGCCACTGAAGATTGGTTCTCACATTTTTTCATTTTACTTTGTCTCTTAAACACACCAATAATTCTTTTCCTTTGTGTTGGTACTTTCAGTGGGTTATCTTAAATAAGTCCACCTTTTGTTTCAAATGTAACACTACTTTTCCCATGATCATTTCATTTAAAGCAAACATTTTGTTAATGAAATGTGTTTATAATAGAAAAGGAATGCTAATATTAAGAATTAAGTTAAGATACATAAAAAATAATAATATTGATCTTAAAGACTTATTGTAGATAAGTACCATATAACTCATGAGTAGATGATTTGGAAAAACTTAGTAGTAGATGGAACAACATTTTGGTGTGTTTCAGTAGTAGTGTTTGGTGAAGGGGAAAGTAATGGTGCATGGAATATTTTTCCCTTAGTACATGATCTTCCATACTGATGTGATTTAATATAGTCATATTCACTGTATTTTCTTATTGGCCTTGAATGAGGAAGAAATTTATTCTGCAAGCATGAACATAAAAAGATAACATTTGAAATTACTAGAGATCTTAAATGGAAATCGAATGGACACCAATTATACATAAAAATGACTTACATTTGGTTGTGTAGTTACTGATATTTTGGATAGTTTCACCCATGATTTAAACAATTGTTTCACTTGATGAGGACTGACATCAAAGAAATAGGAGGACAACTCTATTGCAGTATCCATGTAAATTGTGGTCAAACATTTTTCATATTCAAGATGAAATTGGATTTTAATAATTAGAGGGACACATTTTCATTGTTTTTTTTTTTGTAAGATACCTTCTGATCTCATCACTAGCTTAAAAAATTGTTCCCTCATATCATTAACAAGATACATTTTATCATGGTAAACTGTGTTTCAATCATCCATACCAATGCAACCTTTTTGTGCTCCTTGATTGGTATTCAAATTTTTCATATCCCTATGCTTATGTTCCATTACCTCATTTCTTAAATACCCAAGGTATGAGGATGGGAAGCCTTAGTCATATAAAGAGCATGTTCCCCTTGAATATCCATGTAATGAACTGTCTCATCTTCTAAACAAGACGAACACAATTTTTAAGACCTAGACAAAGCCCCATTTTATGTGTAAAACCCCTTATTAATCCCTATATATTGAATGATTACATTTATAGTATTATAATTGTATGTAAGATATAACCCTTCATGGTACCCTTTCATCATAATTGTACCCTTTGTCTCCTATACACACACACACACACACCAAGTAGACCTAGTCTTAGGGTCATATTATCTCATCTCATATTGATTTTGGAATTGGATATATTAATAAAGGAGGTTTACCCCTCGAAGTGGACTATAATCATTGAATTTCTAACATTGTTTAAGGCATTGGATCATAACATTTGGTATCAAAGCATCGGTCCTAGGGTTTTACTTATTCAAGCAAGTCATATTAGAATTTTCGCTATAATTGTTTTTCTGGGATGCTTAAAATAGATAAACTTGGAGATTATCTATAATACATATCAAGGTACTTGTGGTTAAAATTCCATCTTCTTGGTCGTTATACTTTTGGAGATATACCCTGTGGAAGATGGGGTTTGTTAACTAGTCTCAAACAGGCATTATGGGTAAAATATTCATATCTTATTCAGATAGGATCTAGATTATATGAGACCTATTTAATTTGAAAGAGTAAAATCCATAGTATTTATGGTAGAAAATTTAGAATCATGTATTAAATATTGGACACGTGGCATTATGTACAAGTTCTCTCTCCCGGAAAGGCCAAAACTCAGCATGGGTTGGGAAAGTTACCCTAACTTTCACCTGGCACATAAAATTTTGGTCAGGGTTATGGCATTGCAGAGAATAAATTTCAAAGTACTATAGGCCAAAATTTCATACTCAAAGGGGCCGAAATTTCAGAAATACATCAAAAGGGCTTAAAAGGTATGCAAATTACAATTGACATAAAATTTTATTGGAAGATTTGTTTGTGGTTATTCAAAATTTGTAATAAATAGGAAAAAGAGAAGATTTATTATTTTCTCACATGGTCCAAAGGATCCTCCAAAATTTACTTCACCAGCTAAACCTCCAGAAAGCTCAACCATGACTCAGGATGAAATCGACAAGATTTATCACTAGATAGAAAAGGGGATCAATGAAAACAGGGAATAAATGGAACATAAGATGGATGAAAATATGAAAATAAATATTGATGAAATGGAAAACTCACACACTTTGTTGTCTTTTAAGCTATCTTTAAAATTTGAAAGCAACATCCAACGAGACTGTATTTATTATTTTCGATCTCGTCTCAATTACATGAGAAAAGTAGCCTCCTGGAGTCTTCTTTAAGTCCTTTTTAGACTCTCTAAAATTGAAAAGATTGTCGAGTGATCCTGTTTCCCTCCATGCTCGTGAAACCCAAATTTGAAGGAACATCTATCCGATGGTAGTTTACCCCTTTTTCGGTCTGGATGGCTAATTTTACGAACAAAGGTATGCTCTAGGAACTTCGGTTCACTATAAGAGTATTATCAGGCATAATTTTCATGTTTTTTGGGCTTGAGGGACTAAATATTCTAAAAAGGAACATTCTCCTTGGTTTTGGTTTATCACCTTTTTTGGGCCTTGGAGATTACTTACGAAAAAGGAACCCCCCCAGAGTCCATATTTAAGCTCTTTTCAGACTCCCTAAAATTGAAAAGATCGTCAAGTGACCTTGTTCCTTCACACTCATTAAATTGGTCCAGAAGAACATATACTGGCATGAGTTTAACCCTTTTTCCAGACATTATATTATAGCGGAAAAGGGTATGCCTCGAGAGATTCGTCTCGCCAGGAGAGTTCTCCTCAGTTACTTTTATACTTTTTTGGGCTAAGGAAACAAAACTCATAAAAAGGTTGTGATTCCATAGTTAAGCTCTTTTCAAACTCCTTAAAATTGAAAAGATAACCGAGTGATCTTGTCTTTTTCACACTCATTAAAATGGTTTTGAAAAGATGTCTTTTCTTTGATTTATATATAACAATTGATATCTAAACCTATGTTATGAACATAAATGGCAGGCTTGTAGCCTTGGTTTCCTAGTCTTGGATGTAGGTCAGCTTTGGGAGGAGACTTGCAACCTTTGGAGCTACAGAGCTTGAGGAGATCATCACCAAACATTGGATAAGAGGTATAGTTACTGATCTTCTCTTCCACTACTTTCTATTCATCTATTTTGGTATGTTTGGGGTAGTGTAGAAACTAGATTGACTTTTAGGGAGTTATTTGCTATGTCTATACTTTAAACCCCTAGTATAGTTATAGGGGGATTTTCCCTCTAGCAACGACATGTGAGGTGGTTAGTTGTGAATAAGACTTGTATCTTAGCCTTGCCTATGCCATGTGAAGTTTCTAGGTGTGAGTGGGGATATGGTTGTAGTCTTTTCTATTCCATACGAGGTGGCTAGGTGTGAATAAGACTACTAGGAGAGGAGAAACATCACAACATAGTCTTGGAGACTATGTCAGTGGTTGTGTACCACTGGATAGCATGCTAGTAGTTGTGTGCTACTAGTGGATTGCTACATAGTCGTGAGACTATGACAGTGGTTGTGTACCACTGGACAACATGCTAGTAACTTTTTTCTACTGGTGGATTGCTACATAGTCGTGAGACTATGAAAATGGTTGTGTACCACTGGACAACATGCTAGTAGTTTTGTGCTACTAGTGGATTTCTACGTAGTCATGAGACTATGGCAGTGGTTGTGTACCATTGGAAAACATGCTAGTAGTTGTGTGATACTATTGGATATCTACGTAGTCATTATACTATGAAAGTGGTTGTGTACCACTGTGTTGAGGGGTCCTAGATCCCTTTAACTCAACCGTAGGAACCAAACCCGCCATCGAGGCCCAATTAGACTCTGCAACGTTTAATGGTGGAATGTTTCTCCAGATCTTGTGATCCGACCAATTAATCGATGGGATTTACGTAGTGATCGACATGATGTCTTCTTGGGAAAACTCTTCCTTTAGTTGGAATGTTTTGTTTTTGTATTTTCTCTTATAGGTGGAATTGATACAAGATAAATGATGGTATAAACCAGTTGGGTAACAAAGGGGAAGGACTTAACTACTAAAGAAGGTTGAGTTTGGGATAACCCTTCTACTCAAGCATGCATACAATGATTCTTACACCTACAAAAATCCTAGTACTAATACATTAACCTGTTGGTGTTCCAATTATTGATTGAGATATGATTATCAAGAGAGAACATGCATGCAATAAACGATGGCAAGAAAAATAGTTTCCTTAACTCTAATCATCAATCAAATTTTAACATAACAATTTACTTTTCATCATTAAAGACAAGAACTATAAAAATATTGAATCAGATAAATTATCAACAAATTCATAGGCTCTTACTCGTTACAACATCCACTCATGAAATAAAATAAGAAATAATTATTCTTCAGATCCAAACACACACACTTTTAATGAAAAACACAGACTTGTCTCTGGTCCTAAACAAGACTTCTCAATTAAGGTATCTCTAAAATAGTTCTTTACAAATCCAAAAATGAGGGTCTTTTCAACAACCATTGACCATTTATAACATGTTGATTCTCTTATTTATAACATATTATTAACTAAAAATAACTATGAATAGTGTAGCTAAGTAACACAAAAACTCGCCACATGGCGCTTTCATATCTTAGTATTATAAGAGTCATCAAATGATATCACTTGAGTGGATGAATATTCTCATACTTTGACCATTTGATGAAGCATTCCTCGCAAGTGTTGGCATATGGAAACCTGTGTTGGTCCATCGGGGCTGAAACAATCTCCTTTATCTCCACTTCTTGTGCCCGATACTTGACTACTTTAACACTTAACTATTGTAATACTATCCAAACCTTGATCGGGTGCTCCATGAACTGTTGTATCTGAATTGGTGCCATGCTTTCCACCTTTTCTATCTCTATAGTACACGATGAGTCTTGTTCTACATGTTGTTTGACTATGTCATGTAAGTCGACAATGTCCTCAGGTGGGCCATATTCTGGGAGACCGATGTCTCACATTCCATGATTAATCTTGATCCCACTTATTTTGAAACCGACCCATTTCTCTTGAATCTCTCATTGAGGTTCTTGGGCTAGTTTTACCCAGTATTCATAAGACTTCCTTACGTGATCGATGTTGTTGTCCCTTAACACCCGAATATCATGCTCTTCGACATCTCAGCCCTTTTGAACTGTGCTGATGTAATCAATTCTTTCCAAAGTTTGGTGGGACTTCTCGTACCACCTTTCCATGTCTTTGCTTATTTCTAGCACCATCAGGGTGTCTTCTTAGAAGCCAACTATCCTTGCAATGAAAAGCTGCCGCTAATTCGTGAATTTGTTGTAGGCATCTTGGAATTCACTTCTAAACAATATCGTGGTTTGTGTGGAATCCTGATAATATTTATCCAAATGGCGTACATGTTCCAACTCCTTTAGCACAGTGGCTAGATCCTCTTCATCTTTCCTTTCTCTATCCAGAGGGGCATCTGTGATCTCCATCCCTGCGCTGATAATCTTGGATGTCTTGACATGCTTGGTGCTAATCAATTTATCCTCTATGGTGATGAGAATCCCACTATCCAATGTAAGCCTTCTTTTCTTAGTGGTTCTCTTCATGATGGAGTTCCTCTTTCAGTCATAGGCAATGGCTTGTATATCAGTGACCTAATATATGGGTTCCGGGATTTGCTGCTCTCCCCAAGGAAGTGTGTTTCCTAGGATTCTAATGGTGTAAATCTGTTCAAGACTGGGTTCTTGAACCTCTTCCATATGTTCTGAAAGTTTAGCCTCTAGTTGTTTCTCATCGAGAGGTAAAGAATCGACTGAAAGTGAAGCATCAGGGGAAGGCTCGGTACTTACTTGATAATCGACTGTTGAGATGTTGATTTCCCGTTGTGGAACCTCTTCTTCGTGTTAGCCTGACCCTAGCTCTTCCTTTGAGCTATCAACTTGGGTCCCTGGTCCATCGAGGAGCTTAGTGTCTAAGAAACTTTCAACCTCCTAGTCATTCTATGGAAGACTTTAAATTTGAGCATCAAGAGCTGGGGAAGATGCCTTATCGGGTTTCTTTTCCTCTGTGATCTACACTGGAGTCACCAATGAAACCTCTGAACTATCCTCATCATCATAAATTTTTATTAAGTGGTGGAGGGGGTTCGGTGCACTTTCTCTCCCTAATGTTCTTTCTATCCTAGGCTAAGCCAAAATGTCCCCTAGCGATCCAGCCTATGGTGCTGAAACTTCAAGGTTATCTGACTTGGTGATTTCTTCAATATGTATTGGCTCTGGACCACTTGGACCTATTCAACTTTTGACTGGGTTGTTCGCAAGGACCCTTCTTATTTCTATGAGGTCTGGTTCATCCTGTAGCTAATCAATTACTCTCTTAGATTGTTCTAACAAGAGAAATCCCCTTTCCTATGCCTCTGGTGTCATAGGAAATCCCCTGTTCTGCACCGGAGCCACCAGGGAAACCTCTATTGCCTATGTCGCTATGATTTATTTCCTGGATCTAAGGGCCTCTTGAGATGATTGTTATATTGTCATTTCCTATCCATCCAAGCTCATGGCCCTAAACCTGGTCATTTTCGGGTCGACCATACTTTGTACCACCTCGTCCCAGTCTTGGGCATTTTTTGTGAAGACTTCGTCTTCGAATTTGTCATGGGTGTACAGCTAGCAGGATGACTCTTGTGAAGAATGTTTCAAGAATAGGCCCTTTGGATCATGCTTGTAGAATCTGCCCATCGGGAATTTGAACTCAAGTTGGCTCAATCCCTCTTATTTGTGTTGAGCAGTATCCTTTACCATCTAGAACCCTACATTGAAACCATTGGGTATAAACACACATTTCTTTTCCTTGACCAAGGTGGCGTTGTAGCCTTGCAAGATGGTTTGATAGCATATTTATCCTATGAAAATCCTGTCCAGGACATGAGCTGTTAGGATATGTGGTGCTCTGGTGGCCCAAAACACCCTGATGTAGGTGGTGTGATCATTCAAATACCAATGGGTTACCTTGGATATCATCATTTTAGCTATCTTCGATCGCCTTGGACATTCCTTCTTAAAAAGAATAAAATAATTCAGGCGATGAATTCATCGCAGATGAGGGAGTAGGATTTCGTATACTAGTTTTCCCATAGCACATTGAAGTAGACGTGGACCAGGAATTCTGCAACATGCCAGCTTAGATTCATGACGACAAAGAAATTTCTGGCACACATGACATCAAGAAAGTATGAAGCCATGAAAAACGTTGGTGCTTCCCCTTCCTTTGACGCCAGGGCCTGCTGCACATAAAGTCTCAATTTCTTGGAGATTATTTCTCCCCAGTTGAAGTTGCACCTGATGATCGCAACTGTGTATGCCAAAGGAATCCATGCCTATGAAAACTTGGAGAAATATTTATCTTCGTATAATCGGTAGATGAGAGCCATCAAATAGATGTATGGCTCTCTTAAGTTAATTGTCCCATACCATCTAGTGCTTTGTTTGGTAAACTTCTTATCCTCCCTCCACCATGAGGCCATCACTCAGTTGGAGTCATCATGTTTGTAGAACTTCATGATGAAGTCTGTGTTTAGCCGCTCCTCTGGGTCCCTGAGTTTGTAATACTTATAAACTTCTACTAGGAGGAAAACCCCAACACACCCACCATTTTCATCATTAATTAAACACTTTTTGTGTCTGTGTGGTCGATGAGCCATTTAAGAACCTCTATGCAGGGAAAAATGGGGGTTTTTCTTGCTACCATATGTAGATACGACCATCATATATTCGGGAACATTTGATCGTTGAGCACCCTTGCGTCTAGATTACTGTGTGGGACATATTCTATGTACTCTTCATGGCTAATCCTGTTAAAGAGACCCCCCTAATGTGGTAGAACCATCTTGGAGCCTATGCTTGCCTCTATATCGCCAAATGCCTCAAGGCGTAATCCAATTGTTTTGCGATCCATAGAGAAGAGCCTTCGCCTACCTGTGGTTCTTTCAGCTTCGGTGCCCTCGGTGATTGTCTAATGGTTGGATTTCTTGGTGGCATTATTCCTACAACTTAAAATAAAATTTTAGAGACTATGTAAAATAAAAAAATCGGATAAAAACATATAAATTATAGCCTTGTAAAATTTACAGACTCAGATACATACCTATGAAGCTTGTTAAAACTTGGTTATTTTGATAATCACAGAATTGATACAGCCTTCGAGTCTCTTTTCTTTCTCCTTTAGATTCTCCAGAATTCTCTTATGCATAGAATGATTTTTTTTACAATGGATCAAGAGAATTTAAACAGGGAAGAACTTACCATGTTGCATCAGCCATTCAATTCGGGTTATAAGTGAAATTTTAACAAATCTTCGACTGAATATCTATAACTTAAATTCATAGTGTGTTGACGGTGGAGGCACGGTTGATGATGTGGTCTATCGATGATTTTAAACGACTATTTTGATTGGCGCATGAGGTAATAACTAATGCGGGATTTGGTATTAATGAGTTGCTTAAATGCTCAAAATCCGATCGTATCTAATGATAAAACATCCCATCGTGTCTCTCTCTCAGTGGGTGGATTGGGGATCGAGGGTGTGCTATGAATATTTTTTTTTTGATAACCTCCTGCAAAAAGTTCTGACGCTGATCGATTTTACCATACATTGCTGACATGAAAAAACTGACTAGGAGGCCTAACTAGGCCTTAAGGAACCTGTTAGAGCTGGAAATTGCACTTGGACTGCTTCAAGTACAAGCCCAACACATCTTGAAATGATAAGGGTTTAATTTGGATAAGATGGGTTTTAGGAAATTATGAGAGTGGTTAAATTAATCAAGAAAGCAATGAAACCATTGGGCATGGAGTCCATGAAAAGAAACTGTAATCCTGAGCTAACATTCTATGTGCAACAAATCACGTCAACAAAGTTGGGATCAATTATAATTCTTATAAAAAGACGGAATGAATAAATAAGAAAAAAAAAATGAAAATGATCAAAGAGAATCCTGATCTTCAATACATATGACAACAAGAGGAAAAAATTCAGTTTTCATAAAACCTTTCTAAAGATGAATTAAAACTCAGATAAGCCTGTGGAAAGGGCTAGAGCATATCTTATACAATAACCCTCTTAGCACATAAATTACAGACATATAACCTATAGCAGCAACACACATCCAAGAAGATGAAAGATGGGAAAATGATTTACACAGAAAAGAGAAAAAAAAATGAAACATAACTTCATTTTCAGATGAGGTCTTTTACATAAAAAAGTAGCACATTTCTGCAACTTGAAATCAGAGAATTTTCATGCCTTTCTATCTCCCTCACGGATATTGAAATTTTACCCAAACCTCTAGGGTCTCTCCCTTGGCTCATGAATCCCCTCTCCAAGAGATATTTCCTTCCCTAAATAAAAAATAGAATCCTCATAACCTTAGGAGGTTGAATCCCATCTCCTCCATTAGATTCTAAACCTTGGAGGTAGGTGGCAACAATCAAAGAGACAAAAATCCAACAAAATGCTAATTTTTGGGAATTTGTTGGAAGTCATTAATAAAATGTCTCCACATCATTGCATGAGGTCTTTGCCGGAGCTAAATATTAGGTGCATGTGTCCCTTGACATCTAAATCATCCTTGAGAATTCATTTGAATCCTCCTTGACAGGTGGTGTCACACACCCACTACAACAAAATAAAAATCCTTCCTTTTCTCGAGGGACAGAATCCCTGAATTCCTATGGGGGCCTAGCACAGGCTAGCTCTTCTCTTATCCTCCTCCATGTGATTGTTGGCTATGAACATAGGCCTTACCAAAAAGGCGCTTCCGACTTTCGCATTTCGGGATTTCTGTGTGCGATCTCTCCCCGACTCCTTGTCCTTTGAAATGCCGAAACCCGAAATGGGGTTAACGAGCCCTTTGGCTCCCATTTTTCCTACTCCATGCAACCACCTTCATGACCACACACTAACACCAAATGGTGCTACCGAAACTCATCTTTCAGGATTCTTGTTTCAATGAACCCTTGTTCCTTCAATCCCCAAAACGCGATACAAGGCTAAGATTCTTGGCTCATTCCCTTAGACCTTCTCCATGTGGCCCTGTCCTATGGCCTAGGGATACCCTTTCAAGTGCTTCAGATTTCACGATTCGGGGAGTCACGATGAAGTGATTCTACCTTTCCCTTTCAAATCCTCAAAATATGAAAGCCCGATACCATCCAGATCTATGGTCCATATCTTCAACTTGATCAACGACCTAGATTACATACTGACATTCTACCTCTCGAGATTCTCGCGAGGTATTCACTCCTATTTCCCTGATGGCGAAAACCCCGGTGGATTCTGGATCTCTCCCATGCATTCTTCAAAATGGACGCCCCTGATTCTTTTGGGGAATCTCCTTTTGTGATTTTGGGGAAGTCCTCTCCTCAAATTTCCTGGTGTCCAAATCCCCGGTGCCTTCCGGATCCCTGCCATGCATCCTCCCCAATGGACGGTCCTCATTGATCTAGATCTGACGATCTAGATCTATCACAACCCAATGGTCGGGATTTCCTTTCGAAAATTCCTCCAAACACCGACTATTCACCACATGTCCCCTTAAATGAATGGCCCTAAAGGCCTCAGGACTTAACGAGTCCTCCCCCTTTCTTATAAGAGGGTTAAACTCTATAGATCAATGAATCTGAACCTTTCCATAGATAAATGGATTTGATTCAAACCAGGATTTCACGTTTTGCAAATCTTTAGAACTCCGCTCGTTGACTCTTCTGATGTGCGAGTCAGCGAAATGCCAATCACCCTCCATGTGTCCTTTCCATTCGTTGGTCGAGGTAACTCCCAATGGATCCTGGGTTCTACGATTCTGATTCCTTCACTACTTACGAAGACAGAAGGGGTCAAGGCGTTAACTCCTACACTTCTCTTCTAGGTCCGTCGGCCATGATAGACGTGGGATACTCCTGAAAGGATCTCATCCATTCGTCTAGAAAACTAAAGGATGCTCCCTTTTTTCTAATTGGACTCGCTATCCTTTCTGATCTTAGGTGAAGAAATTCAATTTCTTGGGGCTTCAATCTACCATGACTCTGAAACGTTCGGGAGCTAACTCTTTCTTGCACTGGGTTTCGAGGCCTGGATCACATGATCCTTCTTAGGGTTCTTGGGTAGTCATTCCTAGGCTGCTGACCTGAATGTAGCACCTTCCTAACTCACTAAGGTATGGCTATGACGTCGGGGCAGGGAAATCTCATGGGTTTACCGTCATGATAGCCATGCCGAGGAACTTGCTCCAACTCTGAAACATGATGAAATTCCCTGGGGAAAGTGCCCTCGAGGGATTAAACTAGAATGCCAAGAGAATTAGGCAGGTGGGACAATTCTCAGTGGAACCGACTCATGCTCCCAAATTACTCATCTTATACAGAGACCAACTATGGCATAAGTATACACATGAATTTATTATTTACAATCTAATTATTAGGAATTCATAGCATACATAAGCCATCTATAAGCATATTATTGAGCTCCTGTTTTTTCATATTTTCTTCCATACAAATACACTTATCATTACACCTTCTCCCCACATTTTGTCACTAATATATCCCTAATTACACCATAAATCTCCATTATCTCTTGTTATTCATCCTATGTGGTTAATACACAATTTTCCATATTTTTAGTGATTAAAAGGATGATTATACAATAGTTTTGTCAATGATGGTTTAATCCTATGTTTCTATGTCCAAGCAGCATGTTCTATACTGTTCAGGTTCCAGTATATGCATTGTCCATGTTCTGGTACCTGTATTGTTCTTGTTACAGTACTCGCATTGCAAGTCATTTGATTCTCTAAGTCATCCAGTACCAGAAGGTTCTACAGTTATCCAGTACCCACACTCCATGTCATCCAATACTCTGTAGTGATCTGGTACTACCTTTGAGTTCATCTGGTACCAGCTCTCTGCCTCTTCCGGTACCAGCTTCATTCGGTACCAGATTGCGCCTATTCTGGTACTAGCTCCATCCAGTATTACCATCACATTGGTCCGGTACCCATATTCATGATTGTGTTCATATGGTACTAAAAACCTGGCTACAATATTCTGGTACTAATTGTTCTAATCTAGCACCAACTGTTCTAATTCGGTACCAACTGTGCTAATCTGATACTAGAAATAATTCAAAATTTTGGAAAGATTCTAGAGGAAAATCGGGTACATGGGTTTTTTCCAGAATGATTTTTTCATATGGACATGTGAGACAAAATTCACCCATCTCGCATGTGTGGACCTCTATCTCAGGGGGAATGATTCTGCTAAAATTATTGAAAAACTCAAACTACCAACTTGCGCCTCGATTTTTGTGTAGATGGAATCAGATCTAGAAATTCTACGAAATGGGTTTTGTTTAGAATATGGAAAATTGAGTACAACGTGGGCAGTTTTTCAAAATTAGAATTGGTTCGAAAGATATGGGTGGGGGACTAACTTGAATCTACCCAAATTGCAATAAAACCCAGATTTTTGAAGATTTTATCTAAAATTGTAAATTTGAAATCTGAACATTGGGATTCGGTCCCATCCACTTCTCAATAATTTTTCATGAATAAATAAGCCTCATAGGGCTATGAGAAATCCAATTATTATTATGGGACTTTTATTGATAGTTAAGGTCAGAATGTTATTGTGAGAGTGATATTCCCTTTTGTAATTTTTGAATTTGATGAAATGAAAGAGTTATTGCTCTCGTGCATGGTTCCAAGAATTTGAGTGATCTGATTTCTTTCAAGCATCACTCACCACCTGGGAAGGACCCCTCAAAGTGAGTAAGTGTTTCCATGTTTCATTCATTTAATAGTTAGATTTTATTTCATTTACATTTTTTTAATTTTTGTTCATGTGTAATTTGATTTTTTATAGATCATGATTGATTGTAATTTCAATTTCATTTTATGAATTCATGTTTAACAAACACTCGGATTTCAGTGTGTGTGTTATTGTTTCATCTATAACCATTGATCACAGTCTATAACCATAGAGAAGTATTTCCATGAAACAGAGTATGGGATTTTCATAGTTAATTAATGCAAAGATAAACCATAAGTTGCTCACACGATGATTTGATTATTCTCACTACACTTCATCACATTGAGATCACAGGTTTGATTTCATTACTTTGAGGATTTTAAGTAATCTGTTAGAACTCCGATTTCATAAAAAAACATAGAGCTCTCAATGAATTTCTGTCTCAGGCATTCTAAAATGCAAAATCAAGAAACAACCCTGATAAATATGAATTGAATGGGAATGATTATAGATCAGCCTACAACACAAATTCTAGAACAAATCTAATTTTTAATTTGCAAATTGGTTTTTCATTAAATAAGAGGCAAAATAACTGGGTTTGAGAAAAGAGAAGCATTCCAGCATACTTATAAACAGAGAAGTATTTATTGCCAATAAATGAATTGATCATCATTTATATACACTGGAACAAATCAAAATTCTGAGAAGGAAACTTGATGGAGAGTTAGTTTGACCGAGTTTTTAGAGTGATTGGGTATTATGATAAGTCATTATTTCAAGGGTGGGGTTGAAGAGTTAGTACTTTGTTTTACATATTATTTGATTGAGTACTCAGTTTGTATGAGTGGTTTGTCTTACGAGTTTAATTACTAGCCTTCAGATTTCAAGTTGAGTTGATAAATCTTAGTAGTCTATTTTGGTTTGGTTTGAAAGTCAATTTGAGGGTACTCTGTTTACAACATACTTGGTTTCATTATAGATTTTGGGTACTAGTTTTCATTTTCTTTTATAACTTTCAGAAATTTAGTTGATTAAGTGAATCTTAGGTGTTGATTGAGTTTGATGATTTTGAGTTTCCCACACTTAATTTTATTTCCTGTACCTTTGGATTCTTTGCACTTTACCTTCACATAGTTACAATCACCAATAGACAGATTAAAGGTCTAACTCGTGAGATATGGCCTTCCCACATTGGAATTCTTCCTAAGGTGTTATTTTCTATTGTGAATTTCATTTCCGTTTGCTTGTTTATTTTATTACATTTAAGTGTGGATCCGCTATAGGAAATAATCATTAAAGGACAGAAGACTTGAGTAAGCTACTCACGATTAATCACATGAACATTACCTAGAGTGCATGAAAGACTGTGATCTAAGCCTTTATAGCACTAATTATTCCTAAGTCCCAGTGATGAATCCTTAGTGTTAATTTGTTGCAGTGTGGGTTTGAAGATTGTTTTTTTTTCAACTTTAGATTAGGTTAGACTAGGCTCTGATCTTGCATTTCCTACACCTACACCTTGAAGCTTATGAGCCCTGGTTGATAATTAAATGTGGGAATTAATAGTGCATATATATATCCCCAACACATATAAACATGAGCATGTGTCCACAATATTCAATTCAAAATACAAGGCATAAAAACACTTATCGGAACCACTGGACGTGATGTGATTGCTGAGAGGGGTGCTCGTTTCCACCCAACCATAGGCTCAGTCACTCCCAATGGATTTATCACTGGCCACCCCCGATCTTAGGCTACAATGATTTGAGACTCCATCTCTTACTTCCAGCTCAACATAAGTTAGGGACGAAGGTTACTCTCCTTCTCCCTATACAGGAATAGACGAGGATGAAGGTTACTCTCATTCTCCTCCCTCAGTATCCATTCCTTTGATCATAACTATATTTCCAATTGTTTTTCTCCTCTTTCAGACCCGAGAGGGTTTCTTGCTCTCCTCTCTGCATTTCTCGTCGGTTGCCCATTCGTCCACCACACTTCTCCTTCTTTCCTCCATCGGCAAGGTTGTGTGTGGCTCGAATCCCCCCATCTGTGGTCAGGTCCGGAAGCCATCCAATGGGCATTCTGCTCCATCCCTCATTAACTCTTGAGGAGGCCCTTCCCACCTACCAGTCTAAAGAGAATTCATTTCTGGGTAGAGGGTTGTTCTGATATGAGCAACATTAATTTCAGTATGGTACTGGTTCGGTGGAGGTTATCGCAACCATTTCAGGTTCCCTCCACCACCTTTTTATTAGAAATTGTGGCCTTTCTTTCGTAACATGTCCCCTATCTCAACAGTCACGCAACACATTTCCATTATCCAACAAAATAACAGGATTTACATTCATCGACCTTAATACAAAGGTCCACCAAATTAAACATTCACAATTTGAGTTTGTCGTAGTTCCTAGCCAATAAAATTATATTTACAGGCTGGGGGAAATAGGGTGTTACAATTACCTCCCCCTTAATGGAATCATCATTTTTGATGTTCTATCTACCAATATGATATGTATGTATAGGAGTAAACAAAATCATAAATTCCTTCCTCATGACATCTTCCATTTCCCAGGTAGCCTCATCTGAGCCAAAGTGTTTCCATTGCACCTTAACCTGTGCAATGGTTTGGTTTCTGAGTGTTGTTTCCTTCCTGTTAGTATGAATTGGGTTTCTGGCAAGAATTATCCCTTCGGTTCCACCTGGATCATAGACCAGTAAATTATATGATTAGAATCATGTACATATTTTTTTAACAATGAAACATGGAAAACATTATGTGATTTTACTGTGGGAGGGATTGCTAGCCTATAGGCTACAAGTCCCATTCTATTCATAACTTAAAAAGGTCCACAATACTAAGGTTCCAACTTGGAACAAGCCCCCATCCTTAGGGAAATCTTTCTGGGCCTAACTCTAAGATAGACGTGGTCTCCAGTCTTGAATTATCTGGGGGTTCTCTTTCTTTCGACGTAACTTTTCTGTCTGTTCTGTGTGATTTTTAGATTTTGTTTTATCTGAATCACTTGTTGTTCCATTTCTTTCAACATGTCCGGTCCAATTGTAATTATGTTCATAGGATTAATCCAACTAATTGGAGTGTTGCACGGCCTACCATAGAGGACCTCTAAAGGACTCATCTTCAATGATTCTTGGTAGACATTGTTGTAGGTGAATTCAACCAGTGGAAGGCAATATTCCCACTTTTTAGGTTGATGCATTACATGCATCCTTAGCAAGTCTTCTAAAATTTGGTTCACCCTTTCCATTTGTCCATTGGTTTGAGGATCATAGGCTATGCTAAACAATAATTTGGTCTCCAGACCAACCATCAAGGATTTCCAAAAGTTTGAAGTAAATTCCGTGTCTTTGTCAGACACAATTTCCTTAGGCATGTCGTGTAGTCTGAATATCTCTTTCATGAATATGTTGGCAATATCTATTACCTTGCAAGTCGATTTGACGGGAATAAAGTGAGTGGACTTTCTTAATTTGTCCTCCACTACCATGATGGCATCATTCTGTCTGGTCGATGTTGGTAATCTGGTGATGAAATCCATGGATATGGTCTAACATTTCCATTCCAGGATTGGTAGAGGTTGTAATAATTCTGTTGGGTGCCGATGTTTTGCCTTAACCTGGTGGCATTATAGACATTTAGCTAAGTACTTAGCTATGTCTTTCTTTAGTCTTGGCCAATAGAATTGTTTCCTGGTGGCCTTGATCATCTTCTGGTACCTTGGGTGACCAATATATGGTCTTTTATGTAGTTCATCCATTATGAACCTCTTCAAGTCATCACAGTTTGGAATATACAATATGTTTATGTAAGTCAACAACCCTTTCTCGACCATTTGGTAGCCTTCATACTTCATCCCTGTAGGTTCTTTCCTTAGGTATGAAGTCACGATATTAAAGAATGCATCTGTCTCCTGTGCAATTCTGATTCTCTCCCTGACATCCATTTTTTAGGTGCTTATTGCTGCTAGGTGAATCATTTTTATGCTTCTGCTAAGGGCATCGACCACCCTATTTTCCTTTCCTTTTATATGTTTGATTTCAAAATCAAATTCACTTAGGAGAGCCATCCACCTCACTTGAATGGAATTGAGTTTTGGTTGATCAAACAGGTGTCTCAATCCACAATGATCTATCATAAGCACAAATCTTCTACCCAAGAGGTAATGTCTCCACATTTTTAAAGAATGTACTATGAAAACCAACTCTAGGTCATGGGTCACATAATTGATCTCATGCTCATTTAATTTTTGGGACGTATAGCATATTACACGTCTTCCTTGCATAATAACTCCTCCGAGTCCTTACTTACAGGCATCTATACACACAAGGAAATCGTCATCCGGGTCTGCAATCTTTAGCACAGGTGCATGGGTCAGGAGATATTTTAGTTCCTTAAATATTCCTTCACATTTTGACGTCCAAATGAATTTAATCCCCTTTTTTCTGAAGGGCAGTGATTGGACGACCAATCTTGGAAAACCCTTTTTTGAATCTTCTATAGTGGGCCACTGCCATAATATCAGATACATCTTTTAGGGTAGGCCGTTCCATAATAGATCTAATTTTGTCGAGGTCCACTGCCACCCCTTCCTTAGATATGACATGGCCTAAGTAGTGGACTTTCTTCTGAAAGAAACCTCACTTGCTAAACTTAGTGTAGAGCCAATGTTCCCTTAGGACTTGAAGTATGAGTCTAATATTTTCTTCGTGGTCCTCCCTGTTCTTGCAGTAGATTAGGATACCATCAATGAAAACCTATACAAATTTGTCTAGAAATTTGTTGAGTACATTATTCATCAAGCACATAAAAGTGGTGGGGGAATTGGTTAACCCAAATGGAACCACCACAAATACATAGTGACCATATCTCATTTTGAAGTTTGATTTGTGGATATCTTCCTCCCTAATCCAAACTTGATGGTAGCCTGATATTAGGTTGATCTTTGAGAATATGGATGCATCTCCTGTTGAAATTACTAAGACAATTGAGAGGGGGGGTGAATCAGTTGTCATTGAGCTTAAACAATTTTAAGTCTATTAAAACATTATTAATCTTTCTTCAAGTGATCATCAACAATATACAACATATGGATAGTAAAAGTAAAGAGCATCAGTCACACATAAGGTATACACAGAGACAGATTTTCATGGGGAAACCCATAAAGGGAGAAACCCTCTTCTTCTTCGAAATGATAGGCAGTCTTTTAAGTTTTGTACATCATCCATAATTGAGCACCAACTCAATGTAAGGCCGCTACCTCTGTTTTACAATATGCAACTTGTTTGAGAGCACCAAATCTATGGTTTCTCTAGCACCCACTAGAAGGAAGCACCAACTCCCTTAATGTTCCAGCACCAACTGGATGGAAGCACCAACTTCCAGTTACACAGGCTCCAACCTGTATAACAGAGAACACTTGTTCTC
>JASDQU010200008.1:6833-19252 GCA_032191745.1 Picea mariana
AGAAATGTAATGAGACATGAAGAGAAGTATTGTATTTGGAGTGGTAGCTCAATAGGAGGATTCCCCCTCGAAGAGGCAAGTGAACAGGAGAGGATCCCTTACATAATAGGATCCATTGTATGGTGTTGCCCTACCTCAAGGGTTTTGGTAATAATAAAGTGTGGTTTCTTCTATATTGCTTTGTGGATCTATTGTGTATTTAGTATTTGTGGTGATTATATTTGTAGATCTATCTTGGATATTAACACTCACCCTTGTCCTTTATAATAAAGGAGAATATTGTAAAACCCTATGAAACAGTAAAAACTCAGGGGGAGTGCTTAATTTGGTCATCAAATGAGGAAGTCATTGGATTATGTTTAAAATACTTGATCACTACAAAAATTGGTATCAATAAGACTCCCTATTTGAACCCAAAACCCCAAGAGATTGAGATAAAAACTGACACATTCACAGGGGGAGAAAAACAATAAAAGTTTAACTCTTTTTCATTGATGTCAAAGGGGGAGAATTATAGTAAAACAAATTTGGTATCAGTAAAATTTCAATATTCCAACTTGAAAATGAGATCAATGATAGGGGGAGAAAAAGTATGTTTTTTACAGATATGTTTCCCTCAATGCCAAAGGGGGATATTGTTTTCATTATTGAGTGTGTGTTTTCATTGATGGAAACATGAATAAAACATGTACAATAATCAGAGAAAAAGGGAATATCACCTTGGGGCAGAAGAAATTTGTGATCATTGTTGATCATGATAGGATAAACAATGATCCTATGTTCCTAAATCTCAAGAGGAGTTAGTGCATTCAAGTGAAGACAAAACAAAGTTATGTAGATAGATAAATCCTGTGCAAAAATACTTCAAGTGATCGTGACCATTGATCAGGGATAGGAATGAAGTTCGGGAACGTTCACAGTCATCTGATCGTCCGTGGAAACAAGGTCAAAATATTAACCATTGATCGAAGCCAAGTGGAAATATAGCGTAACTTTCGACACTTCGCCACTTCAAGTGAGGCTGAAACAAAGTTCTGTAGATATAGAAATCCTTTGCAAAAATACTTCAATTGATCATGATTGTTGATCAAGGATAGGAATGAAGTTCGAGAATGTTCACAATCATATGATCACTGGTGGAAACAAGGTCGAAATCTCAACCATTGATCGGATCCAAGTGGAAGGATAGCGTAATTTTTGACACTTTGCCACTTCTCCGCTTTGGACATTACTAGATACAAGGAAGAATCCAAAACTCCTTAAGTCATGAAATAAATGCCAACAATTGATCAGGAAGGAGCTTCAAATGAGTTCTCAACCGTTAGATCAAGATTTAATCTAGAATTAGACATTGACCATTGATATGGAATGGAAATGTTGAATCATCAGATCGTACTAAAGGAAATAGGTGGTCAACTTAGACACTGACCACTCTAACGATAAGCAATTCAAAAAAAATAAGAACACCCAAAGGTTGGAGCCTTGAAGTCTCGAAGTGAATGAGGGCCATAAGATCTAGGAAATGCAACTTCAGCGCTGACCACTTTAGAGAAAATGAGTCTGAAACATGTAAGTTTACACGAAGGCCAGATCCTCGAAGTCCCGAAGTGAATGAGGGTCGTTGGATCAAGAATACAGGTGAAAAATAGACCATCTAATATAGAGTAATGATCCAAAGTAAAAATACATATGACATGTTAGGATATCTACATCAGTAGGACACATGGCCCAATCTGATGCAGGAGCATCGTCAACAAGCATGTGTGGAGAGAAAACTCAACACCTTAGTGTGTTTTTGAATCATTTCAGAATCTTAACCGCTCGCGTTTCCTGCAAATATTTTTGAAATGATCGAAAACTAAATAAGATCAAATGCTTGGGAGTCGATTGATCATGGGTGATCGAGGAGTTTCACTCCTAGTCTTTAATGTAACGGAAATTAAGTAACAGTTATTTTTTTCTCGAGTAGACAAGTAGTTGGAGTGGGGGGAACCCTAGGAACCCTCTGAGATAAATAGAGGTTTTGTACGCCCAAATGAGGCTGCTGCAAGTTAGTAGGAGAATGTTGTGAATTAGTTGTTGTTGAGTTTTTTTTTTGTTGTTGTTTTTTTATCATAGTTGTAGCCATTTACTTTTGGATGAATATAACAGAGGAAAATTGACCCAAATGCATGGTTTTGCTACTGTTTACAATTCCTTGTTATTTTTGTGGTTTCATGAATGAATGAGTTATATTGTTGAATACATGAAATTGTGAAGTGTTTATATAAGTTTCAATTGTTCTCTTCATTCAACTCATGCAAGATGTGCATACAGTCAGCAAGGAGTGCATTGACAGAGTCTATTTCGGCTTAGAAGCTCAGAAGAGATAAACATGAAACTTCCCTTTGCAAGGAGTGCAAAGAGACTGCTGCAAGGTGTGCACAGTCACTGCAAGAACCTAAGTCTTGTGTGAGAACATGTTGCAAGGAGTGCACAAATTCAAAAATCGACTAAGTGTCAAGAATGGGACTATGAAGCGCAAGGAGCACGTAAAGAGATTTCTTTTGAAGAAATCACGGAGTCCAAACTTCGTCAGAGATTCTGAGTTCACAAGGAGTGTGTCAGAATAAATCTCAGGAGATACAATGATCAAGAATCAACAGAGAGGAGGGAGTCTGTTGAAAGTTTCAAAGTGACAACTGAGATCCGTTCAGAGGAAGTGAGATCGTCCTAGGCCATCAGATCTGGGAAAATTTACTCAGTTGTTAATCGCGGGTTATTTCGAGGCTTCGTGGATTGAAGGATCTGAAGTATCGAGGATAAAAAACTATCGAAACCCGAAGTCGAAAGTAAATATTGACCATCGAATCTAGAAGGACGTGTGGTGATGGATCACGATCTTTGGATAGAAGCACTCAAGTTTCAGTTGATATTTGAGATTCCCGAAACCCGAAGTCCGAAGTGAATCTGGATTGTCAAATCCAGAGGGACACGAGGCAGAAATCCATGCACTTTGAGAGAAAGCGAAAGTTGAGAGTTGAGATTTTCGAAGCCCGAAGACCCGAAAGAATCGCAGTCGTCAATCTGTGGGAGACACGTGTTAGTGGATCGCAAGCTTCAGATAAAAGTAATTGGGGAAAGGTAAAGTTTAAACTTTGATATTTCCAAAGTCCGAAATCTCGAAACAGTTAGAGTCGTTGATTTGAGGAGGACACGTGGCAGGAGATCTGTCATTGTGGAGAAAGGGAGGTTTGAGAGTTGAAAAGTATGAAACCCGAATAGTGAAGTAAATTACGAGCGTTTATTTGAAAGAAACATATTTGAACCATTTATCGAGAGGTCCCACCTGAGATCACAAGATCAATGACCATGCAACATTGCGAGAACAGAAAGTGATCAAACTTTAAAAATCTAAGAGCGGGTAGCAATTGAAACCACAGTATTGGAAAAAGGGAGACGTGGCACCTGGAAGTGAATTCCAGGGAGAAACATGGGGTGGCCTCAAAACACTTTAGGCCACACTCACAATCACATGTTTACGCAAAGACATAGCCGGAGGTCACATACGGGAAAGCGCTAATAGAAGAGGAGTTAGCACCTAGAACGTTACAGTCCAACAACGCAAAGGGAGAGATTCCAGGGGTTCATAGAACCTGCACCAAAATACTGAAAGGGGCATGTGTTTAATCACCAGGGAGACCATTAAGGATTCAGAGAGCCGATATGGCTCTGAGAATCGAAGATCTTTGATCGGGAGGTCACACAACCCCGAGGGGGAATAGGGGGGTCGGCATCAAGTGGTATCAGAGCTTGATTTCATTTGTAGATTTCAGGAAAAGGAGACAAAGGAGATAGTCTGATACCATTAAGTGGTATCAGAACCTGAAATTGTTTTCAGGAAGTGAAGAAGAGCTCGAAGGTGTACTCTGTGTGTGAGAGACAACCAGCACAATGCCACCAAGGAGACGTGTAGATCCACCTTTATCCAATAGCGCTATGGAAATAGAAATGAGAGAGCTTCGTGCAATATTAGAGGCAATGGAGGCAGTGAAGAGGAGGGAACTTGATGTTGGGGACATCAATGATGCTGAGAGTGAAGAAGTAGAAGTCGAAGAATTTGCAGGAGAAAATGTTGTCGAGCCAAAGTAGACATTCCAATGTATGAAGGAAATTTGGATGTTGAAGAGTTGTTGGATTGGATAAGATCCATGGACAAGTATTTCAACTATGAATATGTTGATGAGGAGAAAAAGGTGAGATACGTTATCACTAGATTGAAGGGGAATGCAACATTGTGGTGGGATGAACTGTAGGATGAGAGGAGGAGCAGAGGAAAACAAAAGATAAAGAATTGGGACAAAATGGTAGCCAAGCTGAAGGATAAATTCATGCCCAAATATTATCAGATAAATATATTCAGGAAGTCACATAACCTGAGATAGAATGGTATGACAGTGAAAGAGTACATGAAGGATTTATACAAGTTGAATATTAGGACTGGACAACGAGAGAAGGATGAGGAAAAATTTTCCATGTATATAAATGGCTTGAGGTATGAAATCTAGGATGAGATCAACATGATGTCAGTGAGGACAATAGAGGATGCTTATCAGATTTCTCTGAAGGCAGAGGAGAAGTTGGCCAGGAAAGAGAGTCAATGAAACAGAGGTAGAAACCCAAGCAAAGGCAAGGGAGTTTCCCATGATAAGGCACATAAATCCAAATATGGGACTGAGAAACCACACAGTCACTTAGAAAGAGTAGGAAATTCTTGAGGAAGACAAGGTGGCGGAAGAAGTTATTCTAGAGGAAGAGGAAGAAGCAAAGGAGGAGAAGTAAGGTGTTATGCCTATGGAAAGACATGACACGTGTCTTGGGAATGTCCTGAGAAGAAGAAAGAAGGAGGAGGTGAAACTCATATTTATGAAGCACAAAAAAGGAATGTTGAAGCAGAAGGTGTAGAGGATGGAATATCCCTGATGTTGAGGAAGGTCTCTTAAAACCAGAATAAAAAATTGAAAATCCAGTGCAGAGGAATAGTCTATTCAGAACAACTTGCAGGATGAAAAACAGAGTATGCAAGGTGATAATTGACAGTGGGAGCACTGACAATCTAGTATCCATAGAGATNGACTCCCATGGATGTGTGTCATGTTTTTTTGGGAAGACCATGGAAGTTTGACATAAATGTCATTCATGATGGGAGAAAAAATACATACACCTTGGAGAAGAATGGTAGGATACACATGTTGATGCCAATAGAGGAGAAGAAAGTAAGAGAATAAGACAGCACAAGCATACTTCTCATGAGTGGGAAGGAACTCCTGAGAGAAGTCAAGAAGGAACAAGAGATGTAGTTTGTTGTGGTGAGGAAACCCAGAGTTGTCCTTACAAGTACTTTGATGGATGATTTTCCTGAAGAAGTTCAAGATCTATTGGATAATTTTGCTGACATAATAGTGGACGAGTTACCTAACTCATTGCCACCCATCAAAAGTATTAATCATCATGTTGATTTGATACCAGGAGAAAGTCTACCAAACAAAGAAACATATCAATTGACACCTCAAGAGAATGAGGAGTCAAATAACCAAGTCCATGATTTTTTAGACAAGGGTTTGGTCAAGGAGAGCTTGAGTCCATGTGCACTACCAACTGTTTGAGTCCAAATAAGGATGGAGGATGGAGAATGTGTACAGACTCAAGATCCATAAACAAGATCACCATCATGTATAGATTTCCTTTGCCAAGAATGGATGACTTAATGGATTTTTTAAGTGGAGAAAATTTATTTTCTAAGATAGATTTGAAAAGTGGATATCACCAGATAAGAATGAGAGAAGGTGACAAGTGGAAAACAACCTTTAAGACAAATGAAGGGTTGTATGAGTGGCGTGTTATGCCATTTGGCTTAACAAATGCCCCAAGTACTTTTATGAGATTGATGAATGAAATATTAAAAAATTTCATTGGAAAATTTGTGGTTGTATATCTGGATGATATACTGGTATTTAGCCAGACTAAAGAGGAGCATTTGAGACATCTGACATTAGTGATGAGGAGACTACAATAGGAGAAGCTGCTGATAAATATGAAGAAGTCCTCTTTTATGAAGAAAGAACTCATTTACTTGGGTTTTGTGATCTATTCAAATGAATTGAAGATGGATCTATAGAAGGTGAAAGCAATCAAACAATGGCCATCACCAAGGAGTATGTTTGAATTGAGAAGCTTCCATGGATTAGCAAGTTACTATAGGAATTTCATCAGCTATTTCAATGGAATTTGTGCACCATTGATGGATATAGTGAATAAGAGACACAATTCTTTTAAATGGATAGAGGAGGCCAAGAGGACCTTCAATATATTGAAGGACAAGATAACAGAACGACCAATTCTGGTCTTACCAAATTTTGGAAAGACATTTCAAGTGAGATGTGATGCAAGTGGAGTTGCAATTGGAGCAGTCTTGAGATAGGATGATAAACCAGTTGCATACTTCAGTGAGAAGCTGAATGAGACTAAGAGAAAGTACTCCACATATGACAAAGAGTTTTATGCCATAATTCAAGTCTTGAAGAAATGGAGGCACTACCTAGTTCCAAAGGAATTTGTCTTGTATAGCGATAACCAGGATTTACAATTCATAACCAGACAGGGGAAATTGAATCAGAGACATTCAAAGTGGATCGAGTTTATGAAAATTTTTACTTTTGTCATAAAACATATTTCTGGAAATGCTAACAAAGTTGTTGATGCATTGAGTAGGAGATGTTTTATTCTGCAAGAGTTTCAGGTGAAGACCTTAGGGTTTCAACACCTTAAGGAAATGTACAGTGAGGATCCAAATTTCAAGGGAGCATACGAAGCATGTGAAAATCGTGTGCTGAGAGACAGGAGCCAGTGGATAGAGTATATGATTCAAGAAGTATTGTTGTTCAAGGGAAATCAATTGTGCATACCAAAATGCTCAGTGAGGGATAACCATTTGAAGAAAAAGCATAGTGGAGGATTGGCTGGACATTTTTTCCATGATAAAACATTTGCACAGTTGATAAGTGCATATTACTGGCCAGGTATGAGAACATAAGTGATAAATTTTGTGAACAAATGTAGAATCTTCCAACATACAAAAGGTAAAAGATAGAACACTGGATTGTATCAGCCATTGCCAATACCATAAAGGCCTTGGGATGCAATAAGCATGGATTTTGTGTTGGGACTGCCAAGAACACAAAGAGGATGTGATTCTATATTTCCAGTGGTGGATATATTTTCAAAAACAACACACTTTATCCCATGGCAGAAGATGAGTGATGCAAAACATGTTGTAAATTTATTTTTTAAGAAAGTTGTTCAACTTCATGGATTACCCAAAAGCATTGTCTCAGACAAAGATACCAAATTGGTTGGTAATTTCTAGAGAACACTATGGAAGAAGTTGGGGACAGATTTGTCCTTCATCTTATCTTATCACCCTTAGACAGATAAACAGAATGAGGTGGTGAATGGAAGTTTGGGAAACTTATTGAGGAGTTTGGTTATTGATCATCATAATCAGTTGGATCAGATTCTGCCACAAGTAGAATTTGCATATAATGACTCACCAAACAGGATCACTGGAAAGAGACCATTCCAAATACTCTATGGAATGTAGCCAAGAGGAGTAGATGAGTTGAGAGACTTGGAATAGAGTGAGGCCAAAAGCATTGGAGCAGAAGATTTTGCTACAAAAATGCAGAAACTCCATAGTCAGATCATAGAGTAGTTGCAGAACTCTAGCCAAGAGTACAAACGTAGAGTTGATCAACATCACAGAGAGCTTCAATTTGAATTAGGATATTAGGTTCTAACACATCTCAAGAAAGAAAGGTTTTCAAGGGGAATGAATAACAAGTTGAAAATGAAGAAGATAGGCCCGTTTAAGATCTTAAGGAAGTTTGATGCAAATACCTATGAGATTGAGCTGCTAGATGATGTGGGCATATCACCCATATTCAACATATCAGACCTATATCCTTACAAGGGAAATGAAGTAGGAGAAACGAAAGATCAAAAAGAGGTTCAGGGGGAGAAGCAGATGCATGTAGCAGAAAATCAACTGATGGAGAAGATCATTGATCAGGGGATTGGCAATAAGACCAGGAGGAAGACCTATTTTGAATATTTTATCAATTAGAAGGGACACCCGGTAGNAACACCTTAGCGTGTTGTTGAATCATTTCAAAATCTTAGCTGTTGTCATTTCCTACAAATCTTTTTGAAATGATCGAAAATTGAAGAAGATCAAATGCTTGGGAGTTGAGTGATCATGAGTGATCGGGGAGTTTCACTCCTAGTATTGAATGTAACAGAAATTAAGTAACCATTATTTTTTTCTCGAGTAGATGAGTAGTCGGGGGGGGACCCTAGGAACCCTCTGAGATAAATAAAGGTTTTGTATGCCCGAATGAGGCTACTGCAAGTTGGTAGGAGAATTTTGTGATTTAGTTGTTGTTGTTGTTTTATCATAGTTGTATCCATTTACTTTTGGATAAATATAACAGTGGAAAATTGACCCAAATGCATGGTGTTGCTACTGTTTAGAATTCCCTATTATTTTTTTGGTTTCATGAATGAATGTGTTATATTGTTGAATACATGAAATTATGAAGTGTTTAGATAAGTTTCAATTTTTCTCTTCATTGAGCTCATGCAAGGTGTGCATACAATCTGCGAGGAGTGCATTGAAAGAGTCTATTTCGGATCAGAAGATCAGAAGAGATAAACGCAAAAATTCCCTTTGAAAGGAGTGAAACGAGACTGCTACAAGGTGTGAAAAATCACCACAAGAACCTATTGCAAGGAGTGTATAGATTCAAAAATCGACTAAGTGTTGAGAACGGGACTATGAAGCGCAAGGAGCGTGTAAAGAGATTTCTTTTGAATAAATCACTGATTCCGGACTTTGTTAGAGATTTTGAGTTTGCAAGGAGTGCATCATAATCAAGCTCAGGAGAGACAATGATAAAGAAACAAAATAGAGGAGGGAGTCCATTGAAAGTTGCAAAGAGACAATTGAGATCCATTCATAGGAAGTGAGATCATCTAGGTCGTCGGATCTGGGAAAAGTTACTAGGTTGTTAATCGTGGGTTCTTTTGGGGATTCGCAGATCGGAGGATTTGAAGTATCGAGGATACAAAACTCTCGAAACCTAAAGTCCGAAGTAAATCTGGACCGTCAGATCCAGAAGGACGCGTGGTGATAGATTGCAAACTTCGGATAGAAGCACTCATGTTTCAGTCAAGAATTGAAGCTCCCAAAAATCGAAGTCCAAAGTAAATCTGGACCATCATATCCATAAGGATGCATGGCGATAGATCACAGACTTCGGATAAAATCTTATGGGTTTCAATTGAGATTTGAGATTCCTAAAACCTGAAGACTGAAGTGAAACTGGACGATCAGATCCAGAGGGACGCAAGGCAAAAATCTGCGCACTTCGAGAGAAAGTGAAAGTTGAGAGTTGAGATTTTCAAAGCCCGAAGACCCGAAAGAATCTCAGTCGTTGATCTACGGGAGACACACATCAATGGTTCGCGAGCTTCAGATAAAAGTAATTGGGGAAAGGTAAAGTTTTCAATTTTAGATTTTTGAAGTCCGAAATCCCAAAACGGTTAGAATTGTCGATTTGAAGAGGACACGTGGCATGGGATTTGTCATTGTGGAGAAAGGGAGGTTTGAGAGTTGAAAATTCTAAAACCCAAATAACGAAGTAAATCACGAGCATTGATTTGAAAGAAGCATATATGAATCGTTGATTGAGAGGTCCCACATGAGATCACAAGATCAACAACCACACAACATTGTGGGAACAGAAATTGCTCGAACTTTAAAAATCTAAGAGCGGGTTGCAATTGAAACCATGATATTGGAAGAAGGGAGATGTGGCAGCTGGAGGTGAATTGTGGGGAGAAAAGTGGTGTGGCCTCAAACCACTTTAGGCTACACCCACAATCACGTGTTTATGCGAGGACATAGCCTGAGGTCACATATGGGAAAGGGATAACAAAAGAGGAGTTAGCACCTGGAACGTTATAGTTCAACAGCGCGAAGGGAGAGATTTCAGGGGTTCATAAAATCTGCACTAAAATATTGAAAGGGGCCTGTGTTTAATCACCAGGGAGACCATTAAGGTTTCAGAGAGTTGATCTAGCTTTGAGAATCGAAGAGACATCCTGAGGGATAATAGGGGGGTCTGCATCACAATCATATAGTGATAAATGTCAAGGTCTAGTTGGCACTTTAGGTATATGAAAGTCACGAATCTAGGTGACACGTGGAAACCACTCAACCAATACCATGTCAATAATGATTTCAGAAAGCCATGTCACTCCACGATTACAACCTCTGGGCATATCCAACTTCTCTTACCAGCAAACATACCTGAAGCACTGAAGGCCAAAGTCATGAAATAACATTATTCATTGTTTTAAGATTCACAAGAATCTTTGTCGGACATTGGATTAAGCCAATGGAATAAGACTAAGTCATGATCGTTGGATTAGTCAATGTGATCAAATAAGTACGAGGATATCCAACCATCGAACAAAAAGGTAAGACCAACAGTCGATCAAAACTCTACCACTCCGACTATAATTAGAACTAAGGAAATACATGAATATCCCAGATTCGGGTCTCTTTCGTGAGATATATTGACCGTTGGATGATAAAGTGGAAAGATAGGATAAATAGGGCCAAAGTTAGAAAATATCAAAGAAAAGGACATTCATCCACTTATTGGATGATTAAAAACTATCCATTGATCTATATCATGAAACAACTAAAGGAGCAAGAAAATCCAACCGTAAAACAAAAGGTAATATCTACGGTGATAAGCCTATTCGACACTTCGAAAAAATCTAGAAGAAGTTAATAAAATAAAAAAACTCCCAAAGTTTTGAATTACCAAAGGAAACGATAGCCTTCCATCTCATGATTGAATCCCAACCATTGGATAAGGATAAGAAAATTGTGAGAAATGAGTCCTTTAAAAGAATGATCAGACCATTGACTTGAAACCGTGATCAACAATGAGGATTAAAATATGTGAATTGAATTTGCTTGAGTTGTAACACTTCAAAATATATTGCCTCAGTGATAAAAAGAATTTGGTGAAAAGAAGAAAAAATTCAGAGCGTCGAAGCCCAAAGAACATAGTCCCAGCAATGGACATATGGGGGCTAAAATAAAAAAAAGGAGGGGGGGAAGAATTCTAAATCACGAAAGATGTGGTTCCAACGAAATTCATATAGTAAGGTAAGGAGCTTAAAATGGAAGAAAAAATGGAGAATAAACCTGAGGTTATGAGCCCAAATTCATTTGAACATTGGGTTGAAGGAAGCGCCTCATACATAATTCATTTATGCAAACAACTTAAGGTTTGTAGAGTAATTCGACAGAGATTAACACCTTAACAATACAGAGATCCGATAAAAGATTGAATATGATAATTTGGCGAACCGGGGACGCAACAAAAGCATGGGAAGGATATAATGATTCAATCCATCTATGTTATCAACTCACGAGGAAAAAATTCGAATCAAGATCAGTTTTCTAATTAAATTAAGAAACTTACACGATAAATTAATGAATAAAAGGAAAATCTTATTTATGTTAAAATTAAATGAAGAGGTGCAATGATTTTGTTAGCACATAGAATTGTAGAGGTAAAAAAGAGTCAGTTTGGTTTTGTTTTTTGAGTCATAAGGTTTATAGCTCATAGGTTTTGATTCTTTAGGTTGTGGTCGTAGACTTAGGTTTTGTTTTAAATAAACGAAGTTATGTCTATCCTTTGTTTAAAGTCTTTGGGTTATGAAATTTGTTATTATGACAAGGTAAATAAAGCCGCATGAGTCACACCTTTGATTTTTACATCATTACTTTGACATGTCACACCTCCAAGTTGTACACAAGGTTCCCTTTGTCACCATCTATCTATTTAAGTGTCAAGTCAAAGTCAGGTGTATGTGCTTCCAACGCACTAGGAAAGTTCGCAATGTACTCTAAGTACCTCATGCATTCATTTGTCATCATTGCAATTAAAGGATTGTTCAAAGAGGATTTCATTGTTTTTAGAGCCTACATTTAACCACTTCTTAAGGGATTATGTCATACTATCTACTAACTGTTAGACAACTGAGAGGGGGGGGTTGAATCAGTTGTTACCATGCTTAAACAATTATGGTTCTTTTAAACTCTTTGTAGAGACACTGAATGATGATCACAATAATGCAGGGAGACAAACAATGGCACTTTCAGCATCATTCACATATATGAGAAACACAGAGACAGATATTTCCTGAGGAAACCCATGCAGGGTAAAAACCTCTTTTTCTTTATATGATAAGTAATGTTTACATTCTTTACAGTATCATACATATGAGAACCAACTCAT
>JASDQU010200009.1:0-19250 GCA_032191745.1 Picea mariana
GTGTGATGTCATTCCCATGGATGTCTGTCATGTTTTATTGGGGAGACCATGGCAGTATGATAGACATGTGGTTCATGATGGGAGAATGAACACATACACCTTGGAGAAGGATGGGAAATCACATACACTGCTTCCGGGGAAGGATAAGGAGGTGAAGCCGGAGGTGAGCAGTACGATACTTCTCATGAGTGGGAAAGAACTTCTCACAGAGTTGGAGAAGGATGAGAATCCACAATTCTTTGTTGTCAGGAAGCCGAGAATTGTCCTGACCAGCACGAGAGTGGACGACTTGCCGAATGAGATTCAAGAACTGCTTGGAGAGTTCGCTGATATCATCGTGGACGAACTACCTCGTTCATTGCCACCGATGAGGAGTGTGAGTCACCACATTGACCTCATACTCAGAGCAAGTTTGCCAAATAAGGCAGCATACAGGTTGACACCTCAGGAGAACGAGGAAGTCAAAAGACAGGTATAGGATCTGTAGGACAAGGGACTAGTGAGAGAGAGTCTGAGTCCATGTGCTGTTCCGACAGTACTGAGCCCGAAAAAGGATGGAGGCTGGAGGATGTGTACAGACTCCAGGGTGATTAATAAGATCACCATCAGGTACAGGTTTCCACTACCACAAATGGATGACTTGATGGATTGCCTAAGTGGGGAAAATTACTTCTCCAAGATTGATCTCAAGAGCGGATATCATCAGATCCGGATGAGAGAGGGAGATGAATGGAAAACAACATTCAAAACAAACGAGGGTTTGTACGAATGGCTGGTCATGCCATTTGGGTTGACAAACGCGCCAAGCACTTTTATGAGGCTGATGAATGAAGTCCTACGGGAATTCATTGGCAATTTTGTGGTGGTATACCTGGACGATATACTGATTTTCAGTAAAACCAGGGTTGAGCATTTAAAACATTTAGCCATTGTGATGAGAAGGCTACAGCAGGAGAAGCTGCTGATAAATCTGAAGAATTGTTCCTTTATGCAGACATAACTCATATATCTGGGGTTCGTTATTTCGGCTAACGAATTGAAGATGGATCCTGAGAAGGTGAACGTGATCAGGAATTGGCCATCGCCAAGGAATGTTTTCGAGGTAAGGAGATTTCACGGTTTGGCAAGCTTCTACAGGAAGTTCATTCAAAACTTCAGTGGAATTAGTGATGCAATGATCGACACTGTGAAAAAGCGGCATAAAATTTTTCAGTGGACAGCCGAGGCTGAAAGGAGCTTCAATTTGTTGAAGCGGAAGATTAATGAACAGCCGATTCTGGTGCTGCCGAATTTTCAAAAAACCTTCCAAGTGAAGTGTGATGCCAGTGGGTATGCTGTTGGAGGAGTTTTAAGTCAGGATGACAGACCTGTTGCATATTACAGCGAGAAGCTGGATGATGCAAAGTTGAAGTACTCCACGTACGACAAAGAATTCTATGCCATCATCCAATCATTGAAGAAGTGGAGGCATTATCTCATCCCCAAGGATTTTGTTCTGTACAGTGATAATCATGCGTTACAATTCATGAGTCAGCAAGAGAAGTTGAATCAGAAGCATGCGAAGTGGGTGGAATATATGAAGAATTTTACATTTGTGATAAAGCACATTTTGGGGACTGCGAACAAGGTGGCTGATGCCTTGAGCAGGAAATGGTTGTTGCTGCAGGAATTCAGGGTCAAAACCTTGGGTTTTGAAAATCTGAAAGATGTGTATGCAGGGGACGTAGACTTTGGTGAGGCATACGAGGCAGACGAGAACCCAGTTCTTAGGGATAGGAGTCCGTGGATTGATTACCTGATCCAGGATGGATTTCTATTCAAAGGCAATCAATTGTGCATTCCAGATTGCTCCATGAGAGAGAATTTGGTAAAGGAGAAGCACAGCGGGGGCTTAGCAGGTCATTTCGGGCATGACAAAACATTCGCCAAGCTGAGTGAATATTATTATTGGCCTGGCATGCGCGCATATGTTAAACAGTTTGTTGACAGGTGCTGGATAAGTCAACACGCGAAAGGGCAAAAGCAGAACACGGGGTTATATCAGCCATTGCCCATACCCAAAAGGCCATGGGAAGCCATCAATATGGATTTTGTGTTGGGTTTACTGAGAACTCAGCAAGGAGTGGATTCCATTTTTGTAGTGGTGGATAGGTTTTCAAAGATGGCACATTTTATCCTGTGTCATAAGACTAGCGATGCAACCCACATCGCCAATTTATTTTTCAAAGAGATTGTCCGATTGCATGGATTGCCGAGAAGTATAGTCTCAGATCGGGATACCAAGTTCATAGGTCATTTTTGGCGGACGCTGTGGAAGAAGTTGGGGACTGACTTAGCATTCAATTCTGCATACCATCCGCAGACAGATGGGCAGACCGAAGTAGTCAACAGAAGCTTGGGGGATCTGTTGAGAAGCCTAGTGACTGAGCATCACAGCAGTTGGGATCAGATCCTACCACAGGCAGAATTTGCGTACAACGATTCTGTGAATCGGAGTACAGGTAAGAGCCCATTCCAAATTTTGTATGGAACACAACTGAGAGGAGTGTCTGCGCTCAGGGAGTCAGAACAGGCTGAAACTAGCAGCGCGAGTGCTGAAGAGTTCGCTGAAGCTATGCAAGAACTTCATGCACAGGTGAAGCAGCGATTGCAGAAATCGAACCAGGAATACAAGCGCAGAGCCGATCAGAGAAAAAGGCAGCTTCAATTTAAATTCGGGGAGATGGTTCTAGCGCACCTGAGGAAAGAAAGGTTCCCTAGGGGAACATATAACAAACTCAAGATGAAGAAAATCGGGCCATGCAAGGTCCTGAAGAAATTTGGGGAAAATGCATACGAGCTTGAGTTGCCAGAGGGCATCGGGATATCTCCGATTTTCAATATTTCGTATTTATACCCATATAAGGCCAAAGATGCAGGAGCTGGAAATGTTGAGGAACCAGTCATCCAGTGGCAGAAACAACTACCAGTTGCACAGAAGCCTCAGATGGAGTGCATACTGGACAAAAGAGTAGGCAGAAAGACCAGGAGGAAACAATATTTGGAATACCTGGTGAAGTGGAAAGATCACCCAGTGGAGGATGCCAGCTGGGAAACAGAGGCAGAAATTCAGAAGCGTGGGCACACCGTGTAGGAGCTCATGGACAGGAGCCCATGAAACCTTTTTGAGCCGACGAGTATGATGCAGGAGCATCAACGACTCCATCTTCCGAGCGCGTGTGGAGAAATAAGATGACAGCTGGACAAGCCAGCAAATTTCAGATTTTGAATTTTACCTTGGTATTGTTGCGCCACCGTTTAACTAAAGGCATTCAAAGTGAGCGCATTTGTAATATAATGTAGATAAGAATGCATTTAACGGTTTTAAATGCTGGTAGATAGGGTTAGCTGTAGATTAGACAGTTTCATCTTCCAGGAGGGAAAACGAATATAGGTACCCTCCGTTGTATTGTTGGGTTGTTATGCACATTCTGTATTATTCAGCATTAGAAGAGAAAGAAGAGCAGAGCAGAGAGCTTGTGAAGAAACTCCATGTACATCCATTGAATTAATAAGAAATCTTTTATTCAATTCCATGGATGTGTTTAGTCTCTTTGTGTTGTTGATATTATGCTTTTGCATGCTTGCTTCCTTTTATGCTTATCTTCTATATGCTGCATATGTGATTGCGTATCAGGTTCGTAACCTGAGAGAATGAGTTTCAATTGTTTCTCTGCTTAAGCCAGGAGATTCCTGCATCGAGTGCAGTCGAATACCTCCACATAGAGTGCGACGAGGAGGCTAAGCAGTTGAACTTTTGTTCTGCTTTGCCCAGAGTGTGTTGGGTCATTCGAGCCGTGCAGGTGAGTGCAGGTCGGACTGGAGCCTCAGTAGTTAGCCTAAGGAAGGGAGCCATAAATCTCTGTTGCAGGCGAGTGCATGAGGTTTGAAGAACTTCAACACTTGGAGAGTGGTTGAGGTCGAAGTGTGAGAAAAGTGTTCGAAGGATCTCTAAGGGAATTAGAGAAAATCCAGCTCAGGAGGGAGAGTACTTTTGTTTCACTGTGAGAACAGACCCCAATGAAGTTCATATAGGATAAAGGTGGTGAAGCAGAGGAACTCTTCAAGAGGAAGAGAATCGACAACTTGAAGTTGTCTAGAAGTTTCACGAAATCCCGATAATCGTCCGATCGGGGAGGAGTTGCGCGGGAGATGACCCGTGAGTACAGGCGTGGAGAACCAAAGTCCATCGGACTTCGGGGTTTCGTCATTCGGAGGTTGGCAAGGTGAAAGTTCACACCTTGTAGAATCGCGAGTCGTGATTTCCCGAGTCAATCGAAGCCGCTGATTGGAGAGAGGACACGTGGCACAAGATCCTGGATGATCGGGGTTCGACATTCGGCGTTCCCGGAGGCAAGATTTCAAGCTCTTTGAAATCGCGACCGGTGATTTCTCGAATCGACCTGAATCGTTGATCGGAACGGGACACGTGGCGAAGGATCATGAGGAGTCGGGATTCAGGGTTTTGCAAGGACTGTGACCCTATGCATCAAGAACCGCGATTTCCTGAATCGCGATTTCCTGATAGCCGAGTGGAGGATAGGTGTCATCGGACTTCAGGGTTTTGGCGTTCGGATAATCAGGGTTCTCGACATCAAGGAGTCATGCATCACGGATTTGCGATCCGCGAAATCCGAAAGTGACGTGGCATGTGGGACCGCGATCGCTAGTGGAGTACAGGTGGAAGCATATCGGAGTTCGGGGTTCGGGGATTCATGGTGTAAGTGAATCACAACACTTCATGCGCCGAGTTCCCGATAGTGAAATCTCCGACAAAAGGGAAGTGTTGACTCGTTGACCATCGGGGATCGGGGTTTTGTTTTGTATGTGAATTGTGTTCGCGTGGACCGCGAACTCATGAGCCATGATATCCCGATTTTTGAAGGGGAGATTGCCGAGGTATTATTGTGGGTGACTCGTGACTCCCGAGGGGAGTTGGAAGAGCTTAGAATCTTCGGGCCTGTGGTTGAAGAAGGTCTTGGTGGGAGTGGATGCTCGTTGAGGGGCAGACCTGTGTCAATAATCCACCCATAAACCCTGCACCAGCTGCTGAAGTCCCTAAAATTCCTGAGGAGCAACAACAGCAAAACCCCCCAGTTTCCCCCGAAATACCCCATAGTCCGCCCACACGACCAGTCAGTCCCCCTACCATACCTGAATCGTCACATACCGTGCCAGAGTCTTCCACTTCCGCCCTTCACATTGTAATTGATGACTCTAAACCAGAAAATGCTCCCTGCCCTATCATTCAGGAAAGACCTTCCCGAAAACGGAAGCAAGCCTCCCTTTTTCCACCTTTCTTGCGCAAAAAGTGAACGAGATCCTCAATGAGACTACCCTGGATGACCACTACCCTAGATCCCCCACCAATTCGACTCATACCCCGTAAACCTTTGACCTCCCCAGCCCTGGGATCTTTGCCTATTCCAACCATGGGCGCTGCAACACAAGAATCAGCTGCCCCAGCAACTGAATATGGGGTAGCTGAAACACAAGAACTAGTTACCCACTCAGTGACTGAAACACAAGAACCAGTTACCCACTCAGTGGCTGAAACACAAGAACCAGCCATGGCTGAAACACGAGAAACAGCCACGGCTGAAACACAAGAACCAGCCACTGACATTCAAATCGAGTTGCAGGAATTAGAGTCCCAGACATCATTTTTTGTTGAAGTAGCTGAAACACAATCAACTACCCATCCAGTGGTTGCAACACAAGAACCAGTCACTGATGTTGAAATTGAATTTCGGGAATTATAGACCCAGGATGATACAACACCACTCTCCTCAAGCAAAATGACTGAAGAACCAGCCATTGACACAAAAATTGACACACAGGACTTAGAGACACCAGGTGCTCCGGCTGAAACACAAGAACCAGCCGCTGACAGTGATATTGAGATGCAGGAATCAGAAGTTGAAGGTGCCGAAACACTACTCTCCTTGCACCAAGAAGCTGAAACACAGGCATTGGTTGCCATTCCCGTAGCTGCTCCACAAGAACCAGCTAAGGGAACGATGACTGCAACACAAGAACCAGTCATCTCTAAATCCAAACCAACAATGGCCGATGTCTTGGAAGAAAACGAGTTTTTAAAGTCTCAATTGGAAGCATATCAGCAAGAATTGGCCAGGGCAAGGGAGGCATATGAAAAAGAATTAAGTCGGTACGCCTTGGAACGAACAACAACCCTGACAGAACAAACTACAGAAAGCATATGCAAAGAATACATGTGCTTCCAATGCGGAGATATTTATTATCGGGCAGGGTATAAGATCGTTCAAGTTCCAGTACCAGGAGCAGCCCCCACTCCTTTTCCTTTTGAAGCCAAGATTGAACCTGCTGCAACACAAGAACCAGCAGGTTCCACTAAGCTCAAAACTAAACTTGCTGCAACACAAGAACCAGCAGGCCCTAGCAAAATCAAGACTGAACCTGCTATAACAAAAGAACCAGTAGGCCCTTCCATAATCAAGAAAGAAATCCCTAGTGTCAACAAGGTTGTGCAAACAGTGCCCATGGAGGTAGTCACACCTCCCAGTCAAGCCAATCCCTCCACTTCCAGGGAACAGTCCACTCAAACCTTGCCTGGTCCCACCACTTCAGATGCTGAAACACAAACTCGGCCGTGGGATGAGCATGCAGAGATACAAAAGTGGAAGAAGGAGTATGCTGAGACACAAGCTCAACATTTGCAAGTACACAAGCAAACCTAGAGGAATCACACTTTCTCAAATTGGGAAGCATTGGACTTGACACACCAGGAAGTTTGAGAAGTCAAGAAGAAGAACAGAGATTTAAAAGCTAGAATGGTCAAGATCTTTGATTTGATGCAGACACTAATGGCCACAAGGAAACCTTCTTGTAATTATTCTTTATTTCTCATAGAGAGACTCACATGGCTCCAAATCAAAGCAATTATAGAAGGAAAATCCCATGAAGTAATACAACCAACAGATTTTGTCAAAACCTTTCTTGTAGCCTCCATCCGGGATCAACACCTCTTATGTGAAGCATACTTCCATAATGAGGCTATTCCAGAAAACAAGCTGCTCAATATAAATCCTCTTGTTGGAGATGTTCAAGTTCGAGCTTTTACTTCTTTTCTTTACAATCAAATTTTGTGGCAGAGTAACTTTTCGGCTGCCAAGCACAATGAGGACAATAAACTCCTCTGGATTAGGCCAGAACCAGAGAGGGCAGCCAGATTCATTTCAGGATATTATGAGGACTTGAAGAAACCAGGGGTGATTGAGCATGTGCAACAACTACAGTCAGTAGTTCTCCAAGAATGTCAGCAAAGAATCAGTGCCATAGAGATTCCTGCCCTCCAGGCCAACAGCCTGTTTTGGCAGCAATCCACAGAAAATAGGCAACAACACAACCCTTTTGGTCCGACCAACTTAGAAGCAGCAATTTCAAGGGTACCCAGCTACATCTAGTGTGTTAGACACTGTGCTGAAAAATGGATAGGGTACAAATTTTACTTTCCCCTCCTCTGGCTGCCAATAGAAACATATCAAGTCAGTTATAAATTGACTAAGAAGGCCGAGACAGCAGCATGGCAAAAACTGCAAGAGGTCCACGGGTTCAAAACGCCAACAGACAGTACCGCCCGGAGCTACAGCTTGAGTAATTTACACGATGAGATCCGGTATCAAAACTCTGATTCAGAGTGAGTTGCCTGAGGACATGCAACACCTTGAGCTGGGGGGGATGTTAGGACCTCACAATGCACCTTTTTGCCCATACTTTTTCCCCTTCATCACTTGTATTTAGACTCATAATATCACTTTATCTGATCATTCCAAGGTATACAATGTCATTTCTAATTACTACATGCTTAATCTGTTTTGCATAATATTTTTACATTACTTTTGTACTTAACCATCAATTAGACTACAGACTAGAATTCAAAGCCTGTTGCTGAAACACAGCCCAGGACGAAGATGCTGAAACACAGATTTGTTACACAGACCGAAGCCCTGTGGCTGAAACACAGTCCGAGGTTGCTGAAACACAGTCCGAGGCCCCTGGTGCTGCAACACAGAACTGTCATAGAGTCGGAGTCATAGAGGCTGAGACACAGAGCTGCTACAAATACTAGAGCTGCAGATGCTGAAACACAGAGGAGACCGCCAGAACCAATGATGCTGAAACACAAGCCGTTACAGTTAGTGGTCAAGGCCGACACAGTCAAGAGCGAAATTCATGTGGCTGAAACAGCCCGTGAATTGCGATGCTGAAACAACATTAGCAGCAATGAGATGAAGCTATTACAACAGCTGTAACAACAATACCTTGTTCAGCTCCTGTATTAGCATTCGGTTGCATGAGAATAGGACATCCTATGCTGATTTAGAAAGAAGATCCGATTAAATTATACATTGTAATTTTTAGATATTGCATCGAGGAGGTTCCCTCTTTAAAAGAGAAGGGAAATCTTCATTCGGGCATCCAAGTTTTGATGTATTGAAGAACTCCAGAGAAGCGGGACATGTTCTGTACTTCCAATTTGTAATGTGATATTTCAACAGATGAATATAAGACTTCCTTGAGTATCCTTCTTTAAGCTTCTCGTTCAGGGGAATCTTGTGAGAAGGGAGGGCCCACCTTCTTCACAAGATTCACCCTTTAGTTAGAAGTGTGTTAGTATAATTTCTATTTATACTTTGTTTAATTGTCATTTGTTGAAACACTACTTTTAATGGATTTCGCTTTGCTGAAACACTACTGACTCTGTCTCAGTTAATTAATGAAAGTTGTCATTCTTTTTATTAGCAATCTCGTGTGATGTTTGGTTAGCAGAGATCTGGTTAAAGGGTTCATACTCAGACAGGAAGGAATCACAACATCGTGTCTTCTGTAGATTTCATTTCTTACTGCAAGTGTGCTAGCCAGAGATTTGGTTAAGGGATTCCTGCTCAGACAGGAAGGAATCACAACACCTTGTCTTCTGTAGGTTTCATTTACTGCAAGAGTGCTAGCCAGGGATTTGGTTAAGGGATTCCTGCTCAGACAGGAAGGAATCACAACACCTTGTCTTCTGTAGGTTTCATTTACTGCAAGAGTGCTAGCTAGGGATTTGGTTTAAGGATTCCTGCTCAGACAGGAAGGAATCACAACACCTTGTCTTATGTAGATTTCATTTACCTTTGCAAGCGTGTTAGTCAGAAACTGGGTTAGGGATTCCTGCTCAGAAAGGAAGGGATCAAACTTCCCTGTTCTCTGTAAGCCTCAACCTCACAAGTGTGCTAAAATAGAAGTAAGGCTCAAGGCTCCTGCTTAGAAAGAAAGGAACTAGGTGGCTTTGTTATCTGTTAGATAGAGTTGATTGTTCTTCTGCATTACTATTTTCATAAAGGAGTGTTAGTACTGAGTCTCTGTTTGAGAGTAAGGGTCCTGTTCTCTGATTGCAGAATAGTTTTTCTTTCCCATTGCAGTATTATTTTAATGTAATCCAGGATTCTTAATTGAACTTTAAAGAATTTCAATAGGAGAATTACTTTCCTGTGGTTTAGTTTAGAGCTTCAGTTCATTCAAGCAAGAATAAATAGTATGAATTTCTTTACTACAACACTAAGTTCTTTTGGAATTGAGCATATATAGTGCGTGGCTATCTTTGAAACAAAAGACTTCCCTGGGTTGATAATTTATGTTTCACTTGGTTGTTTGAAATCAATTAAGCAATTATAGTGACCAACAATGGGCAGTGACGAGATTGCAGTGCAAGCACTGGACACACTCAAAGAAAATACCTCGCAAGATCAAACAAAAGAAAAGAAACTCACAAAGAAGTTAATGGATCTCGCAGAAGAGATTCAAGAAGCGCATAAAATTTAGGTGGCTTAGGACAAGCCACATTTTAGTGTTGGGGGCCTGCTGGATGCAGGCCTAGCTAGGAAGGAAGGATATTTTTGGAGGAGAAGCATGCAAGGAGGAAAAGATAGCTGGAAGGAAAAGAAACACGTGTAAGAGAAGTAGGCGAGGCGCGCATGCAATTAAGACCTAACGAATCTAGGTTTAGGGGTTTTGTAATGTCTTGTAATGGCTGGTGAGACAAGGATATAAATAAGTAGTACTTAGAGAGGGTGAAGGGAGATAGAGGGGGGAAATAGAGACACAAACACCCATAGAAGAAGAGAGATTTGTAAGTACTGTAAGACTCCTTAAGCTAGTGATATAGGGGAGTAGTGAGTGACTCAATCCTGAGGGTTAGATTGTAGGTTGAGGAGCCTTGTGCGATCTATTCAGTTTCACAGGGATCGAGGAGCCTGTGGAAAAGGGTGGGACCTAAGCTTGTAAACATGCATGACGTGATATATTTCTGAAACATAATAAAACACTAAGAGCTAGATCTTTGTGGACAAATCCTAGGAGGGGGTGAACCCCTGTAACACTGTGTTATGGGAATGAATGTATGCATTTTTATGTCTGATTAGTTGATGAATATTAAATGAATGAAGTAACTCAGTAGATATGGTATTCCACATGCATGAATAGAATGACTATTATATTTAAATGTTAGACTGAATGAATAAAGATTACAAAACACAACCACAAATATCCACTCATTCTCAGGTTGCAAACACCTAAGTATTGCAACCACCCATAGAGCTATCTTGGGATAGACTACATAGAACACTTTATGTGTTGTGTTTCCTTCTGGTTCACCAGAGGGGCCGATATTTTAATGGAATTTTATTGGGAAGCTTATCAAATCTGAACTAGGGTGAATCTGGGATGTGTTGGCAACCAATTCACATTTTTCTACTGTCCTTATAAGCTGCCTACACCAGTGTTTTGCAAACCTTAATTTTTGTCCCAATTCTCGAATAAAACGACACTTTTATTTTTGCGTTGTTTACACACTTAACTTTATCCTTGTTTTCACGAATGCAAGCGTGAAAACTTGGTTTTCGAAGTCACATTAAAATCTTCATTGAATTGTTGTTAACATTCTTATCGATATGCCCATTGCGTTTACATTTTACTTATCATTATACAGTTGGAAATACCTCTTGATCTGTACTCATTTGACATTCTTTGATTGATTATGTAATTTCATTTCATGAGTGATTGAGTTTGTGATGCATTGATGATTGGATTTACATGTTATTTGATCAATTCACTTGGCACATTGGTTATATAAAAAAGCATTGGTGTTATGGTTATGCCCTTGGTATGAATCATTTCATACAACACATGTCTCATATAACCAAACCCTTGGTGCAATTTTGATTTATTGCTTTGGTTTTGAAACTATAACGATTGCTCGCGCGATTGATCAATCCACTTACCAAAGGTTTCGATTGATTGATTGAAGTGGTATAGTTGTAACACATATGCGTTGTGATTTGAATAGTTTTAAGCGCCGACGGTTGTACTATGGTAATGACTATTTTGCATGGGAAGAAATAGCTCCACCACCTTCGCACGATATGTCATTAATGTTTACTACTATCCCTGTTTCACCTATGTTAGCATCGGGTAAGCCTTTGAGCATTCTTCCCCTGCGTATGCTATGTTCAAACCTTGGCTCCTTCACATCGCTCACCGTGTGCTCTTGTATATGGCATCGGTGGTGCGAATAGAGCCTAATGGTAGTCAAGCCCTGCTACTATTCGATAACACCCGAAAAGATTTAGAGGATAGTGGTTGGCTCACATTTGTACAAAGGTTTGAGGGTTTCAATCTATTTTTTGCACAACAATTTTCCCTTACCTTTGATGGGTGTAGGGCCAAAGTAGGTGACATTCAGCTTGAAATCAGTGAAGAGTTCATTAGCTCTGCCACGGGATTAGCAGCCATGGGCCAGTGATGGTTTAAAAACTCTAAAGTTGATGAGGTGCCATGGCCACTACTATTCGTATCACGAAAGGTCACATCCTGTGACAAAGGTATGCCCATTTCCACGCTTAAACCAAGGTGGCATGATCTTTTGATAATGGTTAAACAATTTTTCACCTGTGAGGGTCGGTATGGATTGGTTTTTCTTTATCATCATAATCTATTGCAGGATGATATGATTTGATTAATGTGCTATCCATATCTGATCTCTTTCATTATTTAAAAGTACATCAATTACTTTGTTTCAGTTAATGAATCACAGATTTCTCTTCTTTGTTAATTGAATAATTTTGTATAGATCTTTGCATACAGGTTTATCTAACTGTGAAGATTTATAAATCATAAGGTTGCTGCAAATTTTTTATGTCTTGTTTGTCGGCCTGTAATTATATCTGAAGAGCACAGTTGCTTCTAGTTTACGAGAAGCTCGTGAATAATTCGGTGCGGGTTTCCTCCCTCCGATCAACTAAGACAATGATTACATACAGGACAAACCTGGAGCATTTCTTCAGGTTAGTTTGTTATTTATTTGATAGTTAATTCGCCAGTATAATTTAAGTAGTTTAGTTAGATATATGTGTAGTTTAGATTTGTCGTTAGAGTTAGTATCTTAGTTGGTTAGTTTAGATAGTTTTTATTTTATTTTTTTTTCATAAAATTGTAAAATATCAAAAAAACAATAGCTCTCGCCATCTTAGGACATAATACGAATGAGTTTTTTTTCAGGTTTTCATTCAAATCTATAAATTGTAAATATTGTACATTTGTGAATAAGATTTTTTTTTGTTAGTAGTTAGATATTTAATTTCTTAGAGTTAGCATAGTATTAGATAGTAGATTGTATATATACTAGTTAGATTTGTTTAGTTTGTTTTAATAGTTATTTTTAGTTAGATTAGTTAGTTTAGATTAGTTTTCTTTTTTTGTTTCCTTAGGACTTATATCGGCTAACGGAGCTGCTAAACCTGTCAGGGTGGTTCATCCCAAACGACTTGGGTTAGTTAGACAACCCCGGACCGGTTCCACTCTCCCAGTTGACGGATGGTCAATTTCGCTTGTCAACAAATGGCGCTAGAAGGAGGGCCTGAAATTAATTAATGGCATGAGGCAGTCGTAAGACTCCTCCACCACCTAATCGCTCACCTATAGTGACAAGAAGTCATTCAAATGATAACATCCCCCCTCAAACAACAACCACATTAACCGATGATCCAGGGATCAAAGTTGAGCCAGTAACCCCAAATCCTACAGGTGGTGACATACAAGAGATTGTCCGCCATTCTCTTATAAGAACACATAGTGCCTTAGACCGTTTGAGGAAACCAAACCGTCCATTGGACCAACCTTTGGATTTCTCTGATATCAGAGAACAATTAGGAGGCACTAACCTCACTGTGAACCCTACAGATCCAACCCTCAATCCTACTACAGGAGGATCTGGGATACCTCCTTCACCACCTCCATCATCTCCTTTTTCTTCTGGAGGAGATTCTTCTGACAAAGGTAGTTCCCCTTCTCAACCTTCCACACCCACTACACCAATGGAAAACTGGAACAACCCAGCTAAGCCTTGTCTCGACGAGGATGCGGTAGCTATACTTGGAGCTCAACATCCCTTACCTAAACATCTGGAGAAATGGCTTCCCAAGTTTGACCCTGACTCAAAACAAATCGCTGAAGATCACATTAAAAAGTTTATGTTAGCCATAATACTCCGCAATGTCGAACATGAAGACGTTGTATGTAGGTTGTTCCCCTATACTTTCAAGGGGAATGCATCTAAATGGTACTTTGCCCAACAACCCCATACCATCGTGTCTTGGGAAAAGTTTGAGTCATGCTTTTTGGAAAAGTTCAGATACGGTAAGCCTTTGGAAGTCCTAGTCATGGACCTTTCTAGATTAAGAATGAACCCAAAATAAAAGGTTAAATACTTCAATCAAATATTCTTAATGCTTAAAAAACAAATCCCTACGGATTCCATGCCCACTGAGAATCTCATAATAGCATACTACACTAAAGCTTTGCATCAAAGTATAGCTATTTAGGTTAAACGATCTAAGAAAGCCACGTTGTTAGAGGCCTTCGAAGAGGCTAGCTGATTGAAAAAGACATACTTAGTCTTAAAGACTCTACTAGCAATTTAAAGACTCTACTAGCAATGAAACAGAGACTAGTTCTTCTTCCAAAAAGAAGATCGAAATCCTCCCTAGACCTACTCAAAGTAAAACACAACCTAAAAGCTCTGATTTAGAAAACTTAACTAAAGTTGTTCAAAAAATGTCAAATCAAGTTATAGACTTAAAAAGAACGACCGAAGAAGCTTCTTCGAGCAAAGGGCCTTACAAACCCCCATTCCAGAAGCCTTTTCCCACCAACCGACCTAGTCCAACCACCAAAGGCCTTAATCTAGAAAATCTGCAATGAGCCCTTCAAACAATTCTAGAAGCCCAATATAACTTGATGCCTCCTGAGATTCATGAGGAGGTAGTTGAACAAGAGACAGTTCAAGAAGAAGAGTCTTCTCCAAATATTTTTGGACACTTCTCGGATAGCATCTTTCAAGCCAACTTTGAGACAGTGCATCCCTATAATACCAGGAGTAAGACAACAAACAAACCTTCTGCCGAAAACACTACAACTTCGCCTCTAAAGCAATCTAAACCAGCTGAGACTAAACAGAATCATGCGAACCCCAAATTAGATTATGATGTAGTTGAAGATCTTAAAAAGTTAAGGGCTAACTTTTTTGTTTATGAGTTATTGAAATTTCCTTTTCTGCTACAAAAAATGTTACAGAATATCTCAGAAAATGGAAAAAATGGTAATTCAAGCGGTAACAAGGTTGTGCAGAACAAAGTTCCTCAGAAGACTTCCACTAAAAACAATCCTGATCTTCAAGATAAAGGAAGCCTTTCTGTAAATAATGTAAATAATATAGATAAAGTAACTTTAGAAACTACGAGTAAAAAGCCACAAACTACCACTCTTAACACTCGCAAAAATTTACCTCCTTTTTTGTTAACATTCGAAATATTTAATAGAAACATGAACAATTGTATGGTAGACTCAGGAGCGTCATCCAATGTGATGCCATGGTCTGTATGCCAGAATATTAATGCCGAAGTTGAACCCTCCACCTTAAAAATCATACAACTTGATCGAGCCAATGTTAAAGTTATAGGCGAACTAAAGAATGTGCTTATAAGATTATCGTCTAACCCCAAGGTTCATCAAGTCATTGATATAATTGTTGTGGATATTCCATAAGTGTATGGTCTATTTTTAAGCAGGGACTGGTTGGAGCAGCTACACGGTTATTTTGCAACAGATTGGTCTCACCTATGGCTTCCAGAGAACGGAAAGCCTAACAAGATCAAGGTAAATTGTGAACGCTACCTTAAGTTCACGGTTACAGATTTGAACGATCCCAACGAACCATTTACACCTTCTGCTGATTCACCCGAAGTACAAGGGATGGATACCTTTTTCGAAAATTTCATGGCCGAGGCTTCACCTATCACCAATCCTGAACATCAGTCCGAGATTGTAGCATATGTGCAACCAACAGCTTCTATGCAACGGTCTCATGTACCCGATGCAAATCAAATTGGGTCTCTTTATTTTGATGGGTCAAAGTCCAAAGAAGGAGCTGGCGCAGGCTATGTTATTATCGATCCGACAGGTAACAAAACATTGATTGCATGTAGGTTAGAATTTGAATGTACTAACAACACTGCAGAATATGAGGCTTTACTGCAAGGTCTCAGAAAATCTTTAGATATGAACATTCAAAATTTGAGTGTCTTTGGCGAATCTAAAATAGTGGTTAGACAGGTAAGAGATTCTATCCACTATCTTTCTCTGCATCTTAAAAGCTACCAATCCGAGGTATGGAATTTAATGAATAAATTTGTTGCTTTCAATATAAATTCTATTCCTAGATTGAATAACTATGAAGCATATCTATTAGCTAACGTAGCTTCTAAACTCTTTCTTGCAGAAGGCTTGTCCCCGGATGCATTATTCATCGAACTGTTGTTCCGGCCATCCATTCTCGACAACATCACGAATTGGAGAGTATTTGACGACGATCAGAAAATTATTAACTTTCTGCACATGGAAGAAACTTTTCAAGGCACAGTGATAGACGAACGTACGCACGACGACAATTTGGGCGATTTCACGGTAATACCAGATCCGAGAACTCCTGAATCTTCATTGGACATGGTAAATTTGATCCCTAAATCTGTAGTTAGATTAGAGAAATTTTACGATCTTCAAGATAAATTTAAAAAGTCGGTCAACAGTAAAACCAATAGTTCCTCGTTATCTTATGAAAAATTAAACTTAGGAACTAATGATAATCCACAATGCATTAATCTAGGGGTAGGATGTTCTCAATAAGAAAAAGTTCCATTTATTAAATTGTTCAAATAATTTAAAGATGTCTTTGCATGGACATATGACGACCTTAAAACTTTCAACCCTAACATCATACAGCATGTCATTCCTATTAAACCCCAAACCTTACCCTTCCAACAAAAATTGAGAAAAATGCACCCTAAGCTCGAACCGACCGTTCAAAAAGAATTGAATAAGCTCCTAAATGCTAAGATTATCTTCCCTGTTAGGCACACTCAATGGGTTTCTAACCTTGTCCCTGTCCGGAAGAAAAGTGGGGAAATCCGACTCTGCGTCGATTTCTGAAACATTAATAGAGCATCTAATAAAGACAACTATCCCATCCCACCCATGGAATAGATCCTTCAACAGGTATCTGGTTCTGAGAGGCTATCCTTACTGTATGGTTTCTCGGGATACAACCAAGTCCTAATGTCTCCACCAGACCAACTTAAAACTACCTTCCGTACCCCGTGGGGCACCTATGCTTATCAAAAAATGCCCTTTGGATTGATTAATTCCGATGCCACTTTCCGAAGAGAAATGGACATCGCTTTCCGAGGCTTAATCAATAAGTCCATCATAGTTTACTTAGATGATGTTACCGTATTCTCTAAAAACAAAAATGATCATCTAGCTCACTTACGAGCCGTTCTACAACGATGTCATAAATACGACATCTCCTTGAATCCTAAAAAATCCATCTTTGCAGTAGAGCAGGGTAAAATCTTGGAATTTATTGTGTCGAGTGAAGGAATGATTATCGACCCCGAAAGGAATCAAGTCATCGTGAAACTTCCCCCTCCTACATCCAAAAAATCTATGTAGTCTTTCTTAGGCCAGATTAACTTTGTGAGAATATTTGTCCCCAGTTTCTCCGAAATGGTCAGACCTTTACAGAAGTTAATTAAGAAAGACACCGAATATCACTGGGGACCTCTAGAGAATCAAGCTTTTAATGAAATAAAGAAGGCCATAATAGACACTCCGTCTCTCATGAGCTCCGAATTTTCTAAAGACTTTACACTCTACACTTTTGCTTCTGACTGTTCCTATGTCACCGTCCTAACTGAAAAGAACACCGAAAACAACGAAGTCCCCATCGCCTTTATGATCTCTTCTTTCAAAGGCACTGAACTTAACTACCCAGCAATAGATCAGCAATCCTATGCTATTTTCAAAGTAGTCAAGCATTTCCGGTCTTATCTTTTGAAGTCTAGGACGAAAGTTATTATCTCTCACCCAGCCGTCAGGAACCTGTTAGTGCAGAAAGAACTAGGAGAAAAGAGAGCTAACTGAGTCACCTCCTTGCAGGAGTACGAATTAGAAATCACCCCAACTCAAATAGTGAGAGGCCAAGGTCTATGCAAGTTAGTTGTTGATTCAGCAGCAGGACAACTAGAAGAAAGTGATATGTCAAACCTAGGATAGCACGATCAAAATCTAATCTGTTGCATGCAAAACCCTGTCAGTCCTTGGTATGACGATATAAGATTCTGTTTTGAACATAGGTCAGCCCCCCATCACCTAGATCCCACTAAAACAAGAGCGTTGAGATTAATGTATGCCTCCTTTCATTTGGTTAATGGTATTCTGTTTCGTCAAAGTTTTGACAGCGTACTACTGCGCTGTCTTGAGAAAGACGAAGCAGAAAAAGTCTGGCTAGAGTTGCATGCAGAAGAAGCTGGTGGCCATTTTGGTAGTGACACCACTTCCCATAAGGTTTTAAGAGCCGGTTATTACTAGCCCACGCTTTTTAGAGATGCCCATGCCTTGTGTCGTAAATGTATCATTTGTCAGAAAGCATCAGGGCGGTTACAAAAACCAGCCTTTCCTTTGCAGCCCGTTTCAGTAGACTCTCCTTTTCAGCAGTGGGGCCTTGATATCATAGGTCCAATCAACCCCCCGTCCTCACAACAACACAATTTTATTGTGAGAGCCACAGATTACTTTACCCGATGGTCTGAAGCTGCCGCATTAAGAACCATCAACACCAGTCAGGTAATTGCCTTTCTAAATTTGAATACTATCACTCGTTTTGGTATTCCCGACTGTTTAGTATTCGATAATGCTTATTACTTTTCCTCTCTTGAGATGAGTGAGTTTGCTTTGGAAAAATGAATTAAATTGAAATATTCTGCTAGCTATTACCCTCAGGGCAACGGATTGGCAGAATCAACAAATAAGAACTTGATTAAAATCATCAAGAGAATGGTAGTTGAAAATCACAAAAATTGGCACAATGCGTTGTTGAACACACTATGGGATGATAGGGTAACACCAAAAGCTACTGTAGGTAACTCCCCCTTTTTTCTCGTTTATGGCAGAGAAGAAATTCTTCCACCTCACTTTCTTCTTCCTTCACTACAGTTGTCGCAGAAAATCCAAGAAGAAGATTGTCCCCCTTTAGAAAACCAAATTAATGCTTTGATGAAGCTAGAATAGGTTAGAGATCAAGCTAAATGTAATTTAGATCAGTATCAACTATTGGTTAAAAGATGGTTCGATTCTAACTCTGCTTCTGATAGGAATTTCGAAGTAGGTGACCTCATCTTGAAATGGGATAAACCACATGAGGGAAAGGGAGAGCATAGAAAATTTCAAAACCTATGGCTTGGACCATTTTTGATTGCTGAAAAGTTGGGTCCTAGTTCTTTCCAATTGCAGAATCTTGAAGGGATGCCTGACACCTATCTAGTGAATGGATAAGCCCTAAAAAGATACTTTGCTTGATAACAACCCTTGTATATTATGTACATATTTTTCTTTTGTTCTCTTTTTCTTTTTCTTTTTCTTTTCGATTTTTTTTCTTTGAGTTTATCAGCTTGTGTTTTTGGAAATACACATACCTGTATACTGATCTATTTAGACAAAGAAAACAGAAAGTTCCTTTGCTGAAATAACTGCTAAGAAAATTTTATAAACATCAATTGTATACTTCTGAAATTTACATC
>JASDQU010200010.1:3322-19360 GCA_032191745.1 Picea mariana
ATTATTTTTACACATAATATTTGTTTACACTCTCTAATGCAATTCACATAATGTTCATCTAATAAAATATATTAGATCGTGTTGGTATCAGAGCAGTGTTCTTTGACTTGAATTGTGAGTGTGAATTCTTACTACGACCGAGCTCCAAAAGGGTGAAGGAACAATTAAGACTTTCCACCCAGAGATTGGACATGCAACTCGAGGAAGGAAAATGGGGGATGAAGAGATGTGTGTTGAGAATGAGAAGAATTTTCACAAGATCTTCTACAAGATGTCAAACATGGTAGAAAAAATGTATGTAGATTATGAAGAGAGAGTGGAAAAGAAGGAAAAGAAGAAGGTAACAATAGTATAGGATGATACTTTAGTGAACCAAGGAAATGGAGGGGATCCTCCTGACTCTCCATCTTCATCTTCGAGTTCAATCTCTTCTTATTCCTCTCATTCTCATCATTCTCATTATTCTAATGCCCATCAAAAAATTTCTTTTAAAAATCAATTGTTGAAACTAAATCTCAAATTTTATTTACCCATGTTTAATGGAGAATCTAATGCAGAAATATTAGATAAGTGGATTCGACAAGTTGAAGTGTATTTCCAAATACAATAGATATAAGAAGAGGAATTGAATGTCCAAATGGTCTCTCTTTGATTGGAAGGCACAACTCTCATATGGTGAGAGATAACACTTTAGGATAGGAGAAAAAATGGTAAGATCATTTCCTCATGTTCAGAATTCAAGTCTGCTTTAAGAAAGCAATTCTATATATTAGGTTATTTTCTAAAATCCATGATGGAATGGAAAAATTTGAGACAGGGCAAAGGTCAAAATGTTCAAAGTTTCACGACAGAGTTTAGGAAAAATGATTTAGCATTGAATATTCCTTTAGACTCACATGAGATTTCGATGAAATACATTGGTGCACTTCACAATTACATTCATCACACATTATTGTTGTTTAATCCTGCTAATCTAGATGATATGTGTGTGCAAGAAACTCATGTTGAAAATAGGGGAAATAATGTACATGAAGATCACACAAAGAAACCTACAAAGTTTCAAAACAAAAATTTCAAAAATAAATGAAAGGACAAGAAGACATCGACAACAAAGAAAGAGGAAGAAATCCCTCTTACACTCATTGCAAGTAATATGGGCATGATGATGAACATTGTTGGAAGATACATCTAGAGTTAGACCGAAGAAATATGGTGGAAAAGGGAAGCATAAAATGGTTTCTTTAGTGAAACAAGACCTTGGTTATGATTCTAGTGATGAAATGAGGATTACAGTCATTGGAGTACACGGTAAAAATTCCTTTCATGTTGGTTCAAGTTCTATAAGTAAATATCATGATAATGAAACAAGAAGAAGTGATTTTTTTCATATAAGAGTTGTATATAAACACATAAAGATTGACACTCTATTAATTTGATTTGGGTTCTCCAGTTAATTTAATTTCAGAAACCATTGTTAAAATGTTGGGCTTAAAAAAAAACACCTCATCTTAAACCTTTTTGAAATATTGGTCAATATTGAGAGGTGGGGTGAATCAATATTGCTTCTTATTTTAAAAGTTTAGTCAATTATTAATTAACAAGGTAATTAATCATAACAATTTATCAACAAGAATGTACTAACTACAAAAATTTAACTACAACAATGAAAATTACAAGTTATATTTGTGTGAGAGACATCAATCCCTCTTCTTTTAAGCACCAACTCAAGGAGAAACCAATCCCCTCATTTTAATGCATCAACTCTAGGAAGCACCAACTCCCTTGTTTCAGAGCACCAACTCTAGGAAGCACCAACTCCCTTGTTGTAGAGCACCAACTCTAGGAAGCACCAACTCTCTTGTGAGACATGCCTTTAACCTGCATAGGATTGCAATCCTTCCGAGCTCCTCCCTACCACTCTCACTAGATAAAAAATTTTACATCTTCTTTCTTGAAATATGCTCCTGCTTTTGATCTTCTGATCTAGACTACAGAGACCTCTTTTTTCCACCACAATTTATGGTTGATATAGTATTTCAATAGGTATAATATTGAAACACTGTGTCTTTTGACAATGAATCATTGCACCTCTTCATTTAATTTTAACAATAATGATAACATTTAATAGTTGATTTTAACTTAAAATACTTAAAATCCTTTGTAAGTTATTTATCACTTCATGTGAAAACAATATTGTAGCACCAATGGAATGGTTGGGTGCCAATATTGTCAAATTACTCCACATTCCCTTTAAACTATTACAAGAATAGAATTATGTAAAGGATCTTTCTTCAACCCACTTTTCCAAATGACTACGGGCTCAAAATCATGGGCTTATCCACTTAAGCGTTTCTCCTAGTTCCTTTATCTCTCCCATATTCTTCTACACAAGATCTCATTCAAAAATGTTTTTGGTATTATTTAATTATAGGCCCTTGGCAACCCAAATAAACTCCTTTACCTTATCATGAGAACGGTGTTGGAAACAAGTCCTCCAGACTTTGGCCTTCGAGATATCCTTGCATTCTTCTAGAGTAATACCTTCCGACGTAAAATCATTGAAGAACTTACATTATCTCCACTAATATATCAAACGGTTGAGTTAGATCCTACCTGATATTGATCTATGGTTCTCAGGATTTCAATAGTTCGTGCTTTGTAGCTTTTCTTATTTACACCTTTTAGAACACCCAGAGTTTTACTGGCTGAAATGGTCATAAATTAATGTTGACTTCTTACTATCAGTTAACACTCTCGCTTACTCTGTTCTTCCACTTCTTGATCAAACGATCACGATAAATCCGAGAGGATCTTAGATCAATGCTCCATGTTATTTTTCCATTTCTTCCTTTAACACTTTTGTTGATAGGAGAAGCTGGACATCCCCAGAGGTCATAATCCTATACATGACATGGCATGCTAATGTCACCTATGGTGACGTGGACCCATGGTATGTGTGTTACATGTCACTCAGAAATTGACATATTTGGATCCAAAAAGTACTAAATTCATGTGACACGTGTCCCCATGTGGCACAAGACACATCATCAACCAAACATACGGTCCACATTACCTCTGCTCTAGATCTGACAGCCTACGTGATTTTTCTACTCCAAGACTCTGGGATATTATAACTCTAAAGTTTTTCATCTCCCTTGGAGTTATACCTATCAAAGTAATTATACTATCCTTCCACTACTTGATCTAATATCTTGCATTACTTTGAAATTCTTCCCTCGATCTAGCAGTTGGTGGAATTTCATAGATTTGGCACTTCATAGATTCATACCTCTACCTTGTCTCCAATAATCTATGAAGTAGAGAAGTTCCAGAGTCCTGAAACTTTCTATCTTCTGCTTGATTTTGATCAATGGATGAAGATGATCTATACAACTCGATGGTTAATATTTAATCTCCTCCAATCACTGGTCTCCACTTGATCCAATGGTTGACATTCTTCCCAAAAATATTGATCGGATGGTTGTAATTTAAGCTCCCTTTATATATAGAGTCTATTGTCAATCAACGGTTCTAATTGATTCTGAAAAGGACAATCAATGGCTAGGATTCTTCTTCGACTGTAACAGGTTAACTTCGTTAGTTCTACATGAATTTCATTCATGATAGTGCTTTTGCACGGTGCTCTCCTTCTTGAGCTTTCCTTCAAACTTTCCAAAGGTATTAATGATGTGCACTCTTCTGCATACATTTTTCATGGTTGACATAAATGACAACTATTTTTTAAACAATCTCCCCCTTTGGCATTGATGGAAAGTTAGTAAAATCTCCTTTCAATATATTTTTTAGGTTTATTTATTATTTTACTACGTATCCTCCCCCTTAGAAAGCAATAACAAAAGGGATATTTATTTTCTCTCCATGAGATGATGCTCCCCCTGTGCATGTGCTCCCCATGTTTGATGAAGCTTTTGTAGTTTTAATGAGGTATGGGAATAAGCGCAATTTCTGTTGAATATTTTCAAAATCACTTCTTGGTAGAGGTTTTATGAACATGTCTGCAATTTTATATTTAGTATCAACATATTCCACTTTTATTATCTTTTGAGAGACCTGATCTCTCAAAAAATGGTATTTAATTGGGATCTCTTAGAGAGGTTTATAGTACTGGTATTTTCATAGTTAAGAATAATTGGATGACCATACTTTACTTGTAGGTATTGTAACATCTCCGACCACCCAGGTCAAGCCATGCTACTTCAGAAAACACTTTCATTCTCTTCTCAACATACTATAACATACCCAACATCCAACTGAGCTATGCCACATAACTTTTTTCGAACTGCATGCAATTAAAACATATACACACAGAACTCTTACAGAACTTTATATATAAAATGTAAATAGACAAATACATTATGTAAATGCATGGATTCATACTGAAATAACAATAAACATATACATGTAGCATATACAGACAATACTCATAAATATAAAGATACTTATAAACCACGCATAGAATTAACCCATAAAAATAAACACGTAAATAATAATGCATCGTGTAATTTATCACACAATTGACACTTATCTTGGTAAGAATTTCACCAACTATGTGCAGACCTTCCATGAACCTCCCAACCTTAGACCACACTTCCCATCACTCTCAACAGTGGGTCACCCTCGAGCTGAGACCAAACTCCACCTGGGTAAAGGGATTGCTAACCAGGATAATGGATCATAGACAAGAGGAAAGACTTCGTCACAGTTGTCAACTAAAACTAACAACCTATAGTCTCTCCTTCCCCACGTGCATGTCCCACCCTAGGAAGTGTGTCCCTTCTCTGCTCAGCAGTCCTTCGGCTACCCCACTTCCTTTCTGGGCTTCAGCAACAGGTCGGACATGAAGTCTCAGATCCCTGTAGCTGTCGTTTAGCACCTTTAGGAAATCGATTCCCAACAATTCTCTCACCCAGAGAGAAATTGATCATGGGCCTGACAACCTGCCTCTTCAATATATCATGGGCCTGACAACCCTCTTATTCAATCCATCTCCCAAGCTAACCAACTACACAAACAAGTATGGGTATGGATATAGGTTCAGGTACAGTGATAGGAAGGTATGAAGGACAACTGACTGAGTGAGTGAATGATCCTAGAATGACTGAATGGATGACTAAATGATGGAAAATGAACTAAGTCCAAACTATATGTATGCATGTCCCCAACTTGACACTTGTCATGTTGGGAGCTACTTTGGCCCACTTGTCCCCATCCTTAGAACTTAGGATAAAATAATTATCCATACTTAATACTTAAAAAATATTAATATAATATTCCTTTTTGGCTTAAGCTCCCTAGCTTAGCCCCTTTTTCTTAACTTCCAACCCGCCCTTTCCCTAACTAGTGGATTTCAGTCCCCCATACTCTTTTATCGTGGTCGGTCTGCGCACAACAATGTATTTTATATTAATGATGAGGCATATACAAAAATAGGTGCATTGGCCTATAACATCTAGGCGTGCTGGCCTAATCATCACAAAATTGGCTCACGAGTCTATAAAATAGGACATATACACAAAGCATCTATGGCCTCAATATCACATGCACTTAAGATATTGCGCGCAATATCCTAGAATGTGCACACTTCATCATTTTACTGCGCAGTACATGCGTGCACTAAGCCATGAAAGGTGCATACAAAATGATATCAAGCATATCACTAACTTACATATAGTTCTATTTACATTTACAATTGGGTTTGGTCTAGGGATATTATAATCCCCTCCCCTTATTTATGCACTGTCCTCAGTGCATTGTGTGCACATATACAACAAAATTTTCAAATTCCTCAAAAAAATGCAGGTATTATGCCCGCATTACATCCTCATGCTCCCAAGTAGCGTCCTCAGGACTGTACCAGGTCCATTGGACCTTTACAAGCCCTATTTATTGATTTCAGAGATGTTTGATTTTCTGGTCCAGAATGCATACCGGATGCTCTTGGAAAGCACCTTCTTGCTCCACCTGAATCACATTCCAATCAATAACATCATTAGCATCAGGTATATATTTCTTTAGCAATGATACATGGAATACATTATGAATAGACATAGATGCAGGAAATGAAATCATATAAGCTACTGGACCAATCCTCTCTAGGATTTCAAATGGCCCACAATAGTGAGATGCCAACTTTGAACAATTTCCCAACTTCAAGGAACTTTTGTTGACCTTCACTTTCAAGAATACATGGCCCCCACTTTAAATTCCCTGTGATTTATTCCCTTATCAACATAGCTTTTCTTCCTGTCTTGGGAAACTTTTAAATTTTGTTTTATTTTTATGATTTGCTCCTCCATTTCCTTGAGTAAATCTGGCCCAACCACTACCCTATATTCTGGGTTATCCCAACTTACTGGTGTGTTGCACTTACTGCCATAAAGTGTCTCAAATGGGCTCATCTTTAGAGTGTTTGGTACCCATTTTTATAAGAAAAATCTACTAAGTGTAGGTAGTCTTGTCATTTTGATGGTTTATCCATCACATGTATCCTCAACATATCCTCAATCACTTGATTCACCCTCTTTGTTTGTCCATATGATTCTAGATGATAAGTTGTACGAAAATTCAAATTTGTTCCAAATCCATTAAATAAATACCTTCCAAAAATATGAAGTAAATTTTGGATCTCTATCAGACACGATTTTCTTGGGTATGCCATGTAATCGAGAAATTTCAATGATATAAACATCAACAATGTTGGCTTCATTGTGAGTGAGCTTAACTAGAATAAAATGGGCAACTTTATTAAGCTTATCCACCACTACCATGATAAAATCGTGTTTCTTGTTTGTTCTGGGAAGTTTGGTGATGAAATCCATGGTTACAACTTTCAATTTCCACTCAGGAATGGGTAATGGTTGTAGCAAACCAGTTGGGTGTCTATGCTCATCCTTTACCTTTTGACATTCTAAACATTTGGCAATAAAATAAATAACTTATTTCTTCATGCCTAGCAAATAATATTGTCTTTTGACAACTGCAATAGTTTTTTGATAACCTGGGTGCCCATCATAAGGTACATTATGCATTTCTCTCAATATCAGAATTTTCAATTCGTGGGAATTCAATACATAAATTATGTCATTGTACATGAGAATTTCATCATTATCTAGCTTGTATTCTTCAATTTTCTGCTGCAAATTACCTTGCTATAATTTTTCCACTAATTCCTTGTATTGTAAATCTAATTATGCAGCCTCTAAAATTATGTGTTTCATATTTGATTGATACATGCTAATGGTTGTAGTATGCAATTTATGCACTCTTCTACTGAGTTCATCATCCACTTTTTTCTCTTTCCCCTTGATATGCTTTATATCAAAGTCATATTCACTTAGAAATTCTAACCACCTACTTTTCCTATCATTTAGAGTTGTATGATCAAATAAATATTCCAGACCATTATGGTCGGTCCTCAGCTCAAACATTTTCCCCATGAGGCAGTGTCTCCATTTCCTCAATGCATGCACTATGTCTTCCAACTCCAAATCATGAGTGGCATACTGTCTTTCATGCTCCTTCAACTTCCTTGATTCATAACATATAACAAACCCATTTTGACTAAGGACTCCACCAAGTCCTTCTTTACATGCATCTGTGCATACAATGAAGTCTTCATTTGGGTCTGCAATCCTTAGTATTGGAGCAATTGTTAATAATTGTTTCAATTGTTGGAAACTCTTTTCACAATCCAATGTCCACTGAAACTTCACACCCTTATTTTGTAAGGAAGTGATTGGGTGTGAAATATTCGAGAATCCTTCAATAAATCTCATATAGTATCCTGCAAGGCCCATGAATGATCTGACCTCTGTCACATTATTTGGCGTTGACCATTCTCTAATGGCTTCTATCTTCTCAGGATCAACTGTTGTCCCAACCTTTGAAATGATATGTCCCAAATAATGAATTTTCTTCTGATAAAATGAGCACTTACTCAATTTGGAATACAACTGATGCTCCCTTAATAATTGAAACACCATACTCAAATGATGCTCATTCTCTTCTTATGACTTCAAATATACAAGGATATCATCCAAAAAGAAAATGACAAACTTTTCTAAATATTCTCGAAAAACACCATTCATTAAGAACATGAAAATAGCTGGTGCATTTGACAACCCAAATGGCACCACTGTGAACTCAATATGACCATACCTTGTCCTGAAGGTGGTCTTGCTGATATATTCCTCATTAATCCTTACCTAGTGGTATCCTGACCTAAGATCTATCTTTGAAAATATCTTTGCATCCTTCAATTGATCAAAGAGATCATAAATCCTTGGCAATAGATACTTGTTCTTTACAGTCAGCTTATTCAACTTTCTGAAATCAATGCACAATCTTAATGTCCCATCTTTCTTCTTCATGAACAAGACTAGGGAACCCCAAGGTGACACACTTGGGCATATATACCCCTTCTTCAGAAGTTCTTCAAGCTTCATTTGCAACTCCTTCACTTCTGGTGTACTCATTCTGTAAGGAGTCTTTGACACTGGAGCTGCTCCAGGAATTAAATTTATAGGGAAATCAATATCTCTCTTTGGGGGTAGTCCTGGTACCTCCTTGAACACATCTTCAAAATCTTCCAGGACTGCATGATCTTCCAAATTTGACACTTTATCTTTAGGTGTCTCTTCCATATGTGCTACAAATATTTGACATCCTTTTCTATAACATTTATTCACCTGCAATGATGAAATTTCTCTAATGGTTACTGCCCTTCAAATTCCCTGCACTTTCCTTAGGTTCCCTTCCTCATCCAAGAAAGTAAATTCATTGTTATGACATTCTAGGATAGAATGATGTTGGTCCAACCAATCCATCCCAATTAGACATTCATAGGAACCTAAAGGAAATATGTTTAAATCTTCCCTGGTGTTCAGTCCATTCATGTCCATAAGACATAACTTAACCATTTCATTAACTTTACTTTTGGCTCTAGTATTCAGTTGCATCAACCAAGACTTTCCATGCTTTTTTCTTGGCAAGTGCAAACTTTCCACCATCTTAGGATCTATATAATTATGACTATATCCCGAATCAATTAAAATATAAATGGTTTGGTTGTTGATCATACCTTCCACTTCAATCATATGTGACTGATACTCTGCTTTCTTGTTGTCCAAATCTGCATAGATCCTTGGTACATTTATGCCCATATCCTCCATTGTTTCATCTTGCTGTACATTGTGAACAGTCCTCACTTTTTCACCTCTATGAGGACAATATCTGAACATATGATCTCCTTTACAACCCCAACATTGAATAGGTGGATAACTTGGCCTTTAACCCCTGTTTCAATCATTCTGGGTTCATTAGAAGTTGGTTGTCCCTGAGGATTATTTCTAAAGAATGGTGGCTTAGATCCCTTCTTCCTCTCATCGATCTTGAATTTCTTTTTTCCTTCCCAATATTTTTGGAACATTTTCCTTTCCTTTTGTTGATCATATAGGCATTTAGCTCACCTTATGGTCTCGTCCAATGTCTTGGGATCATAATAATATATTTTGTCATTGATGAATGATGGAAATCCACTCAAATACCTATGAATGTTAATTGTCTCATCCTTGATGAAATAAACGTAATTCAACAGTTCTAAAAACCTTCTTTCATATTCATCTATGGGCATACTCCCAAGCTTGAGTTCAAATAACTCTTTCATTTTCTTGTCATAGTATCTCTTAGTCAAGTATTTCTTCTCAAAATACTTCTTGACTTCCCTCCAAGTAACACTTTTCTCTTTAATGTGTTTCACTTGCACAAGTTGATCCCACCACATGGACGCCTTCCCCTTGAGTTGATAGATGGAAATTCATCCTTCTGCATGAGATGAATAATTGTGAAATTGAAAATACTTTCTCATGCCTAGTAGCCATGTCTCTGCATCTTCATCCTTCTTGTGCTCACCATCAAATGTAGGAGGTTTGATTTTGTCCATTTCTCATCATAGCTCATCCACCCCATACCTCTTATGCTTCCTAACAGGGGATGGACTTAAGTTGTTGTGTTCTCTCTTATTGGAATTCCTCGAGGAGTGACGGTGATGTATGCTAACACTTCCGGTTCTTCTTTTCTCATCAGGATACCTGCGACTTCCTGATTTTCTTGAGCCACTCTCCTCATCCAATTTATTTTCTATTCTATTCAAGCTCTACATTAACTTCATGTTGAAGTCCTCATGTTGTTCATTGGCTCTCATAATCCTTTCATTATCATCTTTATGGATTTGGACATTCTTCTGTAAATTTTTAATGGTCTCTACCATATTCATGTTTTCATCCCTTCTTTCTCCATGTCCATTGGAGTTTGTTCCTTCAATGCCCAATTGACATCCATCCCTATGCTCTCATCTCCCTGGTTGTAAGTCCCCTATGTATCTTCCATTTCTCTACACTTTGTGTTGATCCTGATCTGATGTAGTTGTTGTTAACTCTGCAAAATGTGCATCCAACAAAAATTTGTCAGGTTAACTAACTCAACAATTTCATGAAAATATGAACCATTCTGGTTCAATAATATATCAGAATTATTTCTTCTGATTTCCTGAAAAATTGAATGCCCAGATGAATTTTCTGGGTGAATAATTATATTCTACTTTCCAACACCTTTCCAACTCCTTATCCCATGCTCAATTCCGAGTCTTGAGTAGAAAGTTATGGTTATTTGAAAATTGTCCATTAATTTTTTTGTTCACCCTTCAACTTGGGACAAATCTGCAATGTAATTATGCATTTTCGCACCTACTTCATTGGATTTTTCATAGGATCTCAATTGGGTTTCTTCATACACATATTTTGGACAATTTTCCCAAGTTTCACCTCTTTCGGGGTTTTGGGCTGCTAGTTACAGCCTACTGAAGTTCTAAGCCAATTGGTGTTTTTGGTATGGAATGCTACACATACCTTATTTTCCATCTTAAACATTTTTAACATGCTTAAAACTTTAATTCAGATATGGGACTGTCTTCTATGGTTCAATATATTTCCATTGACTACTCCTGCACCTCAATCTAATTTCAGAGCAGAAAGTTATGGCTCTTTGAAGTTAGTTAGGTCTTAAAATTTACCCTCCATTGTTTGTCTTGTAACTTTCTCATAAAAGATCTCAATTTTTCCATTAATTTAACAACAAAAATTGGGGATTTTTCTCAATTTGGCGCAATAGTCATTACTTTTTACCATGGAAGATCTGTAACTTGAGATTCGGCCACTTCAAAATCAATCCTCTGTAAAATTTTGCTTCATCTCAACTTGCTCGGCCCATCCAGGCTCAGTGTTGAAAACTGAAGCTCTAATACCATATTGTAACATCCTCGACAACCCAGGTCATGCCATGCTACTCCATAAAATTCTTTCATTCTCTTCTCAACATAATGTAACATACCTAGCATCCAAATGAGCTATGCCACATAATTTTTTTGAACTACATGCAATTAAAACACATACACACGGAACTCTTGCAGAAATTTATTATTAAAACATAAACAAACAAATACATTATGTAAATGCATGGATTCATACTGAAATAATAGTAAACATATACATGCAGCAAATATATACAATACCCATAAATATAAAGACATTTATAAACCACACATAGGATAAACCCATAAAAATAAACACGTAAATAATAATGCAACATGTAATTTATCACACCATTGACACTTATCTTGGTAATAATTTCACCAACTGTGTGCAGACCTTCCATGAACCTCCCAAACTTAGGCCACACTACTCATCACTCTCAGCAGTGGGTCACCCCCGAGATGGGACTAAACTCCACCTGGGTAAAAGGATTCCTAACCAGACTAATGGATCATAGACAACAGGAAAGACTTTTTCATAGGTGCCAACTCAAACTAACATCCTACAGTCTCTCATTCCCCACATGCCTATCCCACCCCAGGAAGTGTGCCCCTTCTCTGCTCAACAGTTCTTCAGCTACCCCACTTCCTTTCCGGGCTTTAGCAACAAGCCGAATAGGAAGTCTCAGAGCCCTGTAGCTGCAATTTAGCACCTTCGGGAAATCAATTCCCAACAATTCTCTCACCCAGAGAGAAATTTCTCATGGGCCTAAAAACCCGCCTCTTCAATATCCCACAGCCTGACAACTCGCTTCTTCAGTCCATCTCCCAAGCTAACCAACTACACAAACAATTATGGGTATGGATACAGGTTCAGGTACAGTGATAGGAAGGTAAAGAGGACAACTAACCGAGTGAGTGAATGATCCTGGAATGACTGAATGGATGACTGAAGGATGGAAAATGAGATAAGTCCAAACTATATGTATGCATGTCCCCAACTTGAAACTTGTCATGTTGGGAGCTACTATGTCCCACTTTTCCCCATCCTTAGAACTTAGGATAAAATAATTATCCATACTTAATACTTAAGAAATATTAATATAATATTCATTTTTGGCTTCCCTATCTTAGCCCCTTTCCCTTAAATTTTAGCCCCCCCTTTCCCTAACTAGTGGAGTTTAGTCCCCCATACTCTTTTATCGTGGTTGGTCTACACGCAACGATGTATTTTATATTAATGATGATAAATATACAAAAATAGGTGCACTGGCCTTTAACATCTAGGATCTTCGGCCTAATCATCACAAAACTAGATCATCAGCCAACTAAACACAACATATACACAAGGGCTCTCTGGCCTCAATATCGTGCGCACTTAAGATGTTGTTCACAGTATCCTAGAATGTGCACACTTCATCATTTTACTGCGCAGTACATGCGCACACTAAGCCATGAAAGGTGCATACAAAATGATATCAAATTGCTCACCATCTTACATACATTTGCATTTACATTTACAATTGGGCTCGACCTAGGGATATTATAGGTATTCTAGGGTTTTTTTCATCCAAATTACTTGAGTGCAACATGTGGAAACATCAATATATTCAGATTCTACTATTGATAGTGATATAGATGTTTTCTTCTTACTTAACCATGATACTAGACACTTTCTTAGGAATAATGCTCCTCCATTAGTGCTCTTCCTATCATCCACACTACCAACCCAATATTCATCAGTATATGTTTTTCATGTAAAATATTTTTCTTTTGGATACCATAATCCAAAATCCAAGGTAGCTCTAAGATATTTGAATATACTTTTTACTACCATCAAATGAGTCTCTTTAGGTGTAGATTGAAATCTACCTATTATTCCTACATCTTGTATGATATCAGGTCTTCTTGTTATTTCATATACCAAGATACGAACCATTGATATCTACATGGTTTGGTCTACCTTTGGTGAATCATCATTTAAGCTTAGTTTGCATCTTGTAACCATGGGAGTGCTCATAGGTTTTCAATATTGCATTTGAAATTTATTTAGCATTTATTTGATATATTTAGTTTGGCATATGAATATCCATTTGTCTTTCTGAGTAACTTGTAATCCTAGGTAGATGTTATTTCACCTAGCGTAGACATCTCAAATTATTTATGCATTTATGTAGAAAATTGTTTTCTCAATATAATCAAATTACTTCCAAAAATTATATCCACATATACCACAACAATAGTCATATTTTGTTCTTCAATTTTGATATATAGGTTGTTGTCAGTAGTCCCTCTCTTGTATCCTTGTTTTTGTAGATAGTTATCAATCCTTGAGAACCATGCTTCTCGAGCTTGTTTAAGACCATACAAAGCCTTTTTTATTTTACATACATAATCTTGATTCTCTATCAACTTAAATCCTTCATGTTGTTCTTAATAGACTTCTGCCTATAAGGTTCCATTCATAAATGTCGAATTGACATCCATTTGATAGATTTTAAATTTTTTGAAGCATGCAAATGCCAAAAACATTCTAATATCTTCTAATCTTGACACTGGGGTAAATGTCTCCTCAAATTCAATTCCTTCAACTTGGGCATATCCCTTGCACACTAATCTAGATTTATTCTTTATAATATGTCCATTTTCATTAAGTTTATTCTCGAAAATCCATTTGGTCCGTATCACATTTTTGTCTTTTGATCTTGGGACCAGTTCCTAGGTCTGATTTTTCTCTATTTAGTCAAGTTCTTCATTCATTTCTTTTATCCAATATTCATTCTTGTTGGATTCTTGAAATGATTTGGGTTCTACTAAAGAAATAATTTCTTGTTCTGACTCAAATGTAAGTTTCCTTCTAGTTTCTACTCTTCCACTTTTATCCCCTATGAATTGGCTTTCAGGGTGATTCTTTTGAACTCTTTTTTATGGAGCATTTGTCAAGGGTGTTTCATCCTCATCATTTTCTTCATTAGTTTGTGGTTCATTATCTTGTATTTCTTCAACATATTCTTCATTTTGTGATTCACCATATTCTTCATCTGTAGAAAATTCAATACAAATTATGTAATGCCTGGATTCTCCCGATCTAACAATTATATGCCATTGTTAAATACATAATTGCTTCTACAAATATTCTTGTTGAATTTAAAACACTATCGCCAATTTCAATATCAAGAAGAAAGATCAATCGCACATAACACAGATGGTTTATCGGGAAAGCATAAAGCTAAAAACCCCACTATCATATAATATGTATATCATGGATCATGAAACAATATCATACAAAACTCTAATCCAAGAGCTCTTAGTACAATATAATTGTCTCACACTGTCATACAAAAATCAACAAATACATGTGCCAATTCTCTGCCTCCAGACACCCTGCCTCCTCTGCGCAATCCTTGCAATGGAAAACCCTGCAAAATGATTTGAATTCCTCTTTCCTAGGCTGTGCATTTCTCATGGGAATATCCACTATGTGTGTGATTTCATGAGTGCACTTCACTCAAATCACAACTGATAGACAAATTGTCCCTTTCACCTGTTATCTCAACTGGGTCTCGACTGGATCTGACATGCATGTAGTTAACAGTGGTAAATATTTAGTTGCATGTGATATCACTGATTGTGAATTAATTAATAATTAACTCACTGAAATCTCACTAGTGTAAGTTCAGTTACAAATAGTACAACTGATCTTAACTCACTTAACTGAGTTAAATTACTTCACAACTCACATAACTACACTTATAACTCTGTTACAACTTCAAGTCACTTAGTTAAAACTAATTCAACTTCCATGTCTCACCAGTCAACCTTTGAACTTGAATTTCCTATAGATAACTGATTTTCCATTTTAATTAACTATTTCAAGTAATTATGAGATAATAGATTCATATTTATTTTCCAATTTATTTAAGAGAAAAATAAATTAGACACACATTTCTTGTTGAATTTTCAACAGTCCCTCTCAACAAGAAATGGATTATCCTTCACCCCTGTTAGCCCTTGGGTATGGAAGCAAGCGAAGATCAACCATACAGCTGGGTGTGCAGGGAGGGGAGAGAAAGAGAGGAGAAGAGAAGAGATCTGCTAGCTAAGAGAACAGATAAGAATTGTATTCTTTACCTCAATATATTATAGCATAGTTTTGTGGACGTAGCCCTAGAGAGAGGGTGAACCACATATATTTGGTATGGTGTGTGATTGATATTCTATCTCTTTCATTGATATACTGTAATTGCATTTATGTGTTATATCTGATAGTAGATGTGCAGAATAGATCTAAGCTGATAAGTGATATATGAACATTGTGGTGTTCTTGTGTTAGATCCACTTGATATTTCCTTTGGTTGTGGACATCTTTGTACTGCAACCCCCTCATAGTTTCTTCGAGTGAGACTGCATCTGCTTCATAGGTGTTTCCGAAAGGGACAGTAGCTAGGGCTTGTTGGTGCGCTCGTGGAGTTGAACCCTAGGTCTGCCCCTATGGGAACAAATGGTTCCATTGTTGAGACCAGAATCTTCTTGAGGGAATGTCAAGGTGGTTTCCATCGAAGACAAAAATTCAAAAGTGGATAGAAGATCAAGAGAAGGACTTTGCTGAAGCCCAAAACAAGAACCCTAATCTTAGTCCAAAAGACTGGTTGGAGAAATATATCTTTACCGATATACACGAGATCTTCTTTGGAGGAATCCATCAAGAGCCA
>JASDQU010200017.1:6409-19252 GCA_032191745.1 Picea mariana
TCAATTCATTTTCAATGGAGAAACCATGGTATCCTCTAGTTTATGGAGGAGACACACCAAATGTCTCTAATTGGACATGATTATGATACGATTTTTCTTTATCAGGCATGCCATTTATAGTTTTTTTTTGTTTGTTAATTTATGCGGGACCTGCTGGCTATGCGATTAACCTGTGGCTTGAGAAACCATGACTCGGGGGCATCTAAGCCGTCAAAATCACCCGGGGATCACACCTGGCCTGAGCCACACCAACCCTTAACATGGTTGGATTTTTTGTCCCCACAGGTTTCGAACCGGTGAATTTAACAACACGGAGTGGCTTAACAACACACTCCGTCACTGACTGTCCTACACCTCAGGGAATGGCATGCCATTTATAGTTGACATGAGACCTAATATGTAAAAAATGAACTCACATATATTGCTAGGAAAATTCATTACATCGCAATAAAGTGGCTAGAAAAATTGTAGTCTGTGACGAGGGAGGTGRAGATGGAAGCTTCCTAGCTGGAGGAAAGCGGGTCGTCGAGATATTTAGCACTCCTTGCGATGCCTCGTATTCTTCCATCATTCCTTCAGTCTGGATACAGAGCAATCAAGTAGATGAAATCATATTCTACATGAATTCCTCCTGGTAAAAGATGATAGTCTTTTCCTTATTTATATCTGGAGGGGATTGGGCAAGAAGTAGACTAAGCTAGTGGATGATAATTATACATATTTRAACGGGTCATTAATAATTGGCGAGCACACAGCCTTAGTATAGATTTATGATAATTTATGGAAGTAAATTCATTTTTATACATCGAAATTTTTAATTTAATTAATTAACATTGATACATACACCTAAACTGTATTGCAGTCATATGCATGCAATTATATGCAGGAGGTTGCTTTGACAGGTTTTTTACTGTGTAATTTGAATAACATGTTTTAGGATGGACCATTAAAGTAATAATTGCGATGGACTTATTCATACATTCAGGTCTCCAGTTGAAACTATACTAAAAATTTATACTCGGGATGAATTTCCTGCACCTGTAGCTGCTTCATTCTCCTCACGAGGACCAAGTCCAATCACTGAAAGTATTCTCAAGGTAAGCTTTGATAGTTCTTGGAATTCAATCTATCTTACTAGAATTTCCTTTGCAGCGATTTCAATTAATGCAATTCTCATGTGTGAATAAATGGACATTATTGCTCTGGGAGTGGACATCCTGGCTGCATGGTCAAAAGCTTCAGCTGTGACAAAAAATAGTGAAGATAGGAGATTGGTGAATTATAACATAATATCTGGGACATCAATGGATTTTCCTCACGTATCATGAGCTTCCACCTACGTCAAATCCTTCCACCCCGATTGGTCTCCCTCTGCGATCAAGTCGGTCCTCATGACAACAGGTATTCTATTGCTTAGATTCATGCATGCTCTTAAGGGAGGCTTACATTCTAATCAAATTCCATTGATGCAATATGCTGCAGCTTCTCCCATTGATCCGAACTACACTAGCAATGAAGACAAAGAAGTGGCATATAGTTTTGGTCAGATAAATCCAGTGAAGGCCATCGAACTGGGGCTTGTATACGACGCCAACATTAATTCCTAAATCGGCATGCTCTATAGTGCAGGCTATGACCCTGCTTGTCTACGTATGGTGACCAGAGATAGTAGCACTTGTTCTGGGGCTCCTAGAATGGGAGTTAGAACACTTAATTATCCATCCATGATGATTTTTGTGAAGGTTGGAGAGCATATTTCAACCAAATTTCCAAGAAAATTAACCAACGTTGGACATGTCCATTCCACATACAGATCCCTAGTCGAGGCACCTTCCAGAGTGAGGATAATGGTCCAACCATGCATTCTTGCATTCACCTCTGCAAATCAGAGTCTAGCTTTGTTGATGAGAGAAAATGACTGTTCGTCAATTGGAAGAACAAGTCTGGTTCGGGGTTGTCTAAGTAACCCAAGTCGTTTGGTATAACTCGTCCTGACGGGTTTAATGGCTCCGTTGGCCAATCTAAGAATACTAAAAGAAACAAAAATAAAAGAAAAGAAATAGGTAACTAATTACTAAATATTACATATATGTACATATGTATATAATGTGACTGTAATAGGTGTATTTAAGTTAAAGATACATAATTTTCATTTATATACATTATTTACAGGCTACAAGTTTTAATCGAAACTTATGAAAATCGATGTGAAAATGACTGCTTTCGAAGAAGCAGATAAAGAAATCACATAGAAATATTTTTTGATTTTCCTTTTATAAGTCTTAAACTAATGAAGAAAATGTTATGAAATGAAAACGTACAGATAGTCAAAAGCTAAACTTTACGTTCAAGTTTTAGTGATAAACAAATAGCAGAAAAATGAAATTGATCTAACCTGTTATCGAACTAATGATATGCATCCAGATATATATGCGATCTGAAAACATCTAATCACCTTGCCCAGGAGGAAAACCTGCAATGAACCTTAAGTCTGTTCTGAATAAATGCAGAACGATTATGTTGGCAATTAAATTTAAATAGCAGATAGAATGATATCAATATTTATCGTGATCTTATAATTGCAAGAAATTGCATTAAGAAAAATATGTTGGCGAACATCCTTGCATTTAATCTATTAATAGAAATTAAAGAAGAAACCCTGTAATTGAATCTAAATAGATGATCACAAAATTTATATCTGAAGCATTTTATGGACAACATTCATAAATGAATTATTTGAATAACATAATAAATGATGAAGACTAAAGCTATCAAAAAACTTAATGAAGACACCACCCACAAGAAGCTAAAGCCGAAATAAATATTGTTGTTCCATTAAAGTCTATTGATGAAAAGTCTATCTTGTGCCCCAGGTGAGGATGCCTTGATTACAAAAATTGCAAGTATTTAAAGAGTTTAGAAAAGCTAAATATCTTATCTTGTGGGATAAGATTAAATCTCCAAAATGATTTGTTGATTACAAAATAGAGGGTGATAACCACTCGATATCACAATGTATCTCTCAAAACTAAAACAAACTTCTTTTTGTTTACAAAAGATGTGCCAAATGAGCTCAAAAATAGTCCATAACATGAGATCACCACCAATTACTTGATATCCTGAAAACAAAAATGAAAATAAAAGAGTTTAGATATCGTTATAACTAATAATTTCCACAAATTTGAATGAAGATAAACTGGCTACAGAATCAATTGATTATGTAGCTAGTTCTATTTTAACAAAAAAAATCAAATTAAATCTATATAATTAAAAAAATGAATAAATTTAAACTAAGGCAATCAATCAAATCTTTACCTCTTAACTGCATGCTAAATTTGATTCACAGAATCTCAGAATTAACCACTAATGTAACACTCTCAACATTCTTTACTATTATGTTCCTAGTCATTTTCAAACGCTTTCCTTGCCATTGAATAATGGACTTTAGCCTATGATTTTCATCCTTTAGTGAGTCGATCTGAATAGTGAGGGTTTTGATTTGTGATGGTAGAGTAGGTATGTCTGTATAATATTTATCAATCCAAAACAGACAAACTTCACACCATGAATCTATGATAGATGTTTGATAATGTCCACGGCCATGTTTCAGAACATCTCCACTATTGCCTGTGGGTTTCTTATTAAGCTTGATACCTAGAAACCCTTGACTATGCTTCAGGCAGGGTGGCAAATTATTTACAAAATTATAAGCCTGGCCGATATCTGGTTTGATACAAGGAGGGTCTTCTTCAGCTAAGAATCTATTGATCTCAGAATCAGATCTCTCATGGACCTTGATCATTTTGATCGAGCTCACATGAGAGTTCGATTTATTTCATAGGCTTCTTGAGATTAACCTACCTGCCCTTTTATTTTTAAACCCTATATCCATGTCACCCTTAGATGGTTTGTATGAAGGCATGTTTGCATTATTAGTAGAGGTGTTAGGATAGGCGTTTTGTTCATGGTCATGCAATTCAAAGGTTGTTGGCTCAACATCTGTTTGCTCGGGCATAGGCTCATTGAGGATGATCATAACACATGCTTCTTTAGATGAAGGAACTTCTCTGTCAGTGGTAGGGAATGTGGTTTCTTCCATCATAGGCTTATCAACCTCTACGGTACTGGGTGTAACGAAACCATTTTGGATTAGCAAGGCGTCCCAATTATCATTTTGCAATTTTAGTTGATGGACCAACAACATTTTTATCAACCCGTGATGAAACAGACTGGATTTTAAACGCTGTGTCTTATACCTTTTGGCCATCTTATACAGACTTCTTAATAAATAAAAGGGCATATTCAACTAAAAATCGATGAAGTTCATCAACAAACGTATGTGATACAGGAAAACAAGGCCAAATCGACCGTCACATGTGAAGAATTGTCTTAGGATTGCTAATAAACTATGCCACCAATTTTTCAACAAGGATACGGGCATACCTTTATCACAGCATATGATATTCCTAGAGGTGAAGAACAAGCTCCATGGTACCTCTTCTACCTTGGTGTTTTTGAACCATTTATGCCTGCTCAGTGGAAGACCCATCGCCTCGCCTAAAAAATCCTCAGTGACCTCGATCTGAATGTCTCCTACCTTGGCTTGGCAGCCATCAAAAGATAGGAAAAATTCTTGGGCAGTTTGCAAATTAAAACCCTGAAATTTCTCGATAAATCCAAGCCATCCTTGACCTTTAAGGTATTCCCTTGCATCATCACATAGGAGAAGGTTCTGTGAGCCATTGGGCTCAATCCTTATGACCAGGGCCATGAGGGTTTGAAAGGMAGATAGAAAACACAGTGAGTAAAAAAGGTTTCTGGGATAGAGAAGACCAAAGTGAAATCTCAGACCCAAAACTCATCAATACCCTAGCTCGTATGAAAAGGGGTTCTKCAATACAAGATGAAAGGCATTTTGTKAAATGAGTGCCAAGAGTACATATGAAACTCGAGACTTAGATCGAAATGATGGGCGTATCATTGTCAGACTGTCACCTCCCATAGGGTATAGGCCATGACCAGTTTCATTCAAAATTTACCATTGTGCAACAATGTGGGGTTAGTTTCTAAAGTTTAGAAGAGGAAACTTTTTGTGAACCAAAGTGTAGTGACAAGAATAGGTATTAACAAGAGCCACAAAGATATATAGCATAGTTTAATTTCAATGTATCCTTGGTGTTTCAAACAACAATTCAAGGCACACTTCATAATCAATGAGCTATTTTAAAGCAATAAACAAGATGAGCTTCACAACAAAAAAAACCTTTAATTAAACAAAACTGTAGAGACATCTACCTTTCATAAACCTTAGATAAAATGGTAATACAATCATAAGTTTTAATGCTTCGTTCATGCTTTCAGTCATGAAAAAAGCATGAAAAAGAAGAAAGGAAAACACTAGGAATAATCGAAACATCATATTCACAGTTTCAAAAATTGCTTATGAAAAACAATAACCATATGACCACGGGTAGGCAGCTACATAATTTATTATTTGATGCTTTAAAAGGTGAAAATATGTAGGGCTGCCAACAATGGCGACTTGCTGGGAGAAGCAATTATCTCTGTATCACTGACGAGTTCAGGTTAGAACTATTAGAATAAGTTCAGATGAAAGAACAACTGAAAGACATTAAGCATCTTGACAATCATTACATGGTCCATATTAACATATCTTTTGTTAAAAATGAAATCTGGTGACAGACTTCACAAATCAGAGCCACGATGTTTAAGTTAATGGCTCCAATATTGTTGACAGGGCCACTGCTTCCAGCAGGCGTCCATAGCCTCTGCAGGGATGTCAATTAACCCACTCTTATGTCGCTATCCTGTCCAAGAAATTTCAATTCAGAATGAAGGATGCTTATGATCAAAATTTATACCTAAGAATTTTTTCTAACCTGACATCACTCCTCTACCACCGGACCCATTCAGTACCCCAGTGAAGTTGTCTTGGCATCATGCATGCATTTACCCACTGCCAACAGACCTCTTCAGTATCTTGACGGGTTTACAAACACTTCCCACAACTCTTGAGAATTTTTTCACAATCTGATATAAATTTTAAAACATTCATAAGAGAGGGGTGACGCTGAATATTCTAGTTTTTACAAGACTTGTTATTTTCCAACCTTTTAATTTTTGCTTGCTAACCTTCATCATGGTCTGAAAATAGTTCACTGATGAAACTAATTTTCGAGGACAGGAAATCATTCTTGATTCGCTTTCTTAAAAGAAGGGGCAACATAAAGAGATTTTAATAATAGTCATATCTTCTCTCAAATGCAAATTGAAACTAGAAATCAATTGTGAACAAAAAACCATCTTTAACTAGTCTATGTTTTTTAGGAAAAAACAACAGTTGATGCTCCGACAGTCCTTGACAGTTATTTTAAGATGAAGCATTTTGTTCTCCTTTTTTGAACTAAACCATAATACAGACATGTTTGACCTGGAAAGCCAATAAGCAAAAAAAATAAAAGAAAAATAAAAAAAAAACGGAAAGGAAAACCAACCAAAATAGAAAAATATGTACAAAAGGTGTATCTGGGATTTNTTATTTTAAGATGAAGCATTTTGTTCTCCTTTTTTGAACTAAACCATAATACAGACATGTTTGACCTGGAAAGCCAATAAGCAAAAAAAATAAAAGAAAAAGAAAAAAAAAACGGAAAGGAAAACCAACCAAAATAGAAAAATATGTACAAAAGGTGTATCTGGGATTTTTCGGGAGAAATACCTTTTGAGAGCTTGGCCATTCACTGGGAAGGTGTATGGTTGTCCCTCTAAATTTTGTAGGTGGAAAGAACTAGGACCTAGTTTTTCAGCGATTAAGGAAGGTCCCAACCACAAGTTCTGGAACTCGGTATGTTCCCCTTTCCCCTCATTAGGTTTATCCCACTTGAGGACAAGATCACCTACCTCAAAATTTATGTATGAGGAAGAACTCGAATCAAACCATCTTTTGAAAATACGTTGATGTTGATCAAGTTTTTCTTTCGCTTGGGATCTTACCTATTCTAACTTCAGCAAAGCATTAATCCGACTTTCCAGGGTAGGACAATCGTCTTCCTGAAATTTTTTGCAATAGTTATAGAGAGGGAAGAAGAACATGGGGAGGAAGAATTGCTTCCCTTCCATAAATGGGAAAGAAGGGGGAATTACCAACAACATTTTTCAGAATCACCCTATCAGCCCAGATTGCATTGAATAGTGCATTGTGCCAGTTTTTGTGGTTTTTGAAAACTGTCCTCTTGATGATCTTGATCAGGTTTTTGTTTGTCGATTATGCTAAACCATTTCCTTGGGGGTAATAGATGGCATAATCTTTTAGTTTTATCGCTTTTTCTAAAGCAAAGAAACTCATATTGAGGGATGAAAAATAGGAAGCATTATCAAAAACCAGACATGTAGGAATACCGAATCGAGTAATGATCTTTGAATTAAGGAAAGATATTACCTGACTGGTGTTTACCACTTTTAATGGTGCAGCCTCAGACCATCTAGTAAAATAGTCTGTCGTTGTAATGATGTATTTATGCTGCTATCAGGAGGTGGGGTTAATTGGGCCAATGATGTCAAGTACCCATTGCTGAAAAGGGAAATCCACCAAGACAGGTTGTAGCAGGAATCCCCCTTTTGTACTCATCCAAAAGCCTTTTGGCAGATTACACATTTGCGACATATTGTATGGGCATGTTTGAATAGCATGGGCCAATAGTACCCTGCTCTTAATACTTTGTGAGAAGTAGTGTCTCCACCGAATTTTCCATCAGCTTCTTCTGCATGCAATTCAGATAACACTTTATCTGCTTCATCTCTTTCCAGACAATGCATATGGATTTCATTAAAATTTTTGTGAAATAATATACCATTCACCACTTGGAAAGGTGCAGATTTTAGTCTTAATGCTCTTCTCTTTTTTGGATCAATATGACGAGGAGATGAATCGTGTGTTAGATAAAACTTAATGTCATCAAACCAAGAATTAGCAGGATCTTGTGCACAATAGATTTGACTTTGATTATGTTGATCTTCAGTTAACACATCAGTTTGACTTTGTTGTTCTTCAACTGAATCAGTGACTAATTTACATAGACCTTGGCCTCTAACAATTTTCACAGGGGTAATCTTGAGGTCATACTCTTGTAAGGATGTCATCCAGTTTGCCCATTTTTCACCCAGTTCTTTTTGTACTAGCAAATTTCTGATAGCAAGGTAAGGCACAATGACTTTAGTTCTAGATTTCAGTAGATATGATCAAAAATGTTTTACCTCTTTAAAAATAGTGTAAGCCTACTGATCAGAAGTTAGATAATTATGTTCTTCTCCCTTGAAGGCTAACCTCATAAAGGCAATGGGAATTTCGTTGTTTTCAACATTCTTTTGGGTTAGCACAGCAACATAAGATCAATCAGAGGCGAACGTGTAAAGAGTGAAATCTTGTGAAAAGTCAGGGCTCATTAGGGATGGAGCCTCCACTATGGCTTTTTTGATTGATTCAAAGGCTTGACTTTCCTATGGTCCCCAATGGTATTGCACATCCTTTTTTATTAATTTTTGCAATGGCCTCATCGTTTCCAAGAAACTCGAGAAAAACCTTCTGGAAAAATTTATTTGACCTAGAAAAGATTGCATAGATTTTTTGGAAGAGGGGGGAGGAAGCTTTGAAATGAATTGATTTATTTTGGGATCAATGATCATCCCTTCATTGGATACTGTGAATCCAAGCAGCTTGCCTTGTTCCACTACAAAGATAGATTTTTTAGGATTTAGAGAGATGTCGTACTTACAACATCATTGTAAAATAGATCTTAGATGGGCTAAATAATCCCCCTTATTTTTGGAGAAAATAGTGACGTCATCGAGATATACCACTACAAATTGATTGATTAGACCGTGAAAATCGATATCCATCGCTCTCTGGAAAGTGGCCCTGACATTTATAAGCCCAAAAGTCATCTTTCTATAAGCATAGGTACCGCATGGAGTATGGAAAGTGGTTTTCAGCTGGTCTAGGGGAGACATGAGGACCTAGTTGTACCCTAGAGACAATCTAGTAGTGAAAAATCATCTAGTAGTGACAATCTTTCAGAACCAGATACCTGCTAGAGAATTTGTTCCATTGGAGGAACTGGGTAATTGTCTTTGTCAGACGCTTGGTTTAAGTTCCGAAAATCGACACAGAGTTGAATTTCACCACTTTTCTTTCTCACAGGGACAAGATTAGATACCCACTGTGTGTGTCTTACTGGGAAGATTATCTTTGCATTCAATAGTTTGTTTAGTTTTTTCTTGACCGTTGGTTCAAGTTTGGGGTGAATCTTTCTCAACTTCTATTGAAAAGGTTGAGTCTAGAGTTTCATGGGGATGATGCGTTGTATAATGTTAGGGTCAAACATTTTTAGATCATCATATGTCCAAGCAAAGATATCCTTAAATTCTTTAAACAATTTTATAAAGGTTGATTTCTCTTGCTTGGAACATCTCGTTCCYAAATTGATGCATTGTGGAKTATCTTTAGTTCCCAGATTTACCTCTTCATGGGTCAAGGAAGAACTATTTGTTTTACAATTTACCAATTTTCTGAATTTGTCATGCAAATCATAAAACTTTTCTAATATTACCACAGATTTYAAGATAGAATTTATCAGATCTGATGTTGATTCGAGAGACCTTGGGTCTGATATTACCGCAAAATTGTGCAGGTGTCCATCGTGGGTGACTTCATCAATAAAAACACCTTGGAAAGTGTCTTCCATGTGMAAGAAATTGATGATCTGTTGATCATCATCGAACACTCTCCAATTAGTGATGTTGTCTAGGACTGATGGTCTGAACAACAACTCAATCAAAAATGCGTTCGGAGAAAGGCCTTCTGGGGGAAAAAGTTTGGAAGCAACGTTAGCTAACAAGTCAGCCTCAGAATTGTTTAATCTTGGAATGAATTTAATGTTAAATGCGAAAAATTTGTGCATTAGATTCCATACCTCAGCTTGATAATTTTTCAGGTGTGGTGATAGGCAATGAATAGAATATCTTACCTGTCTAACCAAAATTTCAGAATCGTTGAATACCATTAAATTATGTACTTTCAAATCTAATGTCTTTCTGAGTCCTTTCACAAGTTCCTTGTATTTAACAGTGTTGATTATGCATTCAAATTCTAATCGGCAAGTGATCAAAGTTTTGTTACCTGCTGGGTCAATGAGCACGCATCCTGCACCAGCTCTTTCTTTAAATTTGGATCCATCGAAGTAGAGAGACTATATGTGAGCTTCATCGACCGTATTAGACACATTAGGTAGAACTGTCGAATGTGTGCATGTCATGAGTTCCGACTGTTGTTCCGGGTCAGTGATGATAGAAGTTTCCACCATGAAGTTACCGAAAAAGATGTTCATTCCTTACATTTTGGGTGAATTAGCGGAAGCAGTAAATGGTTCATTAGTGTCATTTAAATCAGTCACGGTAAGCTTGAGGTAACGCTCATGATTGATTCTGATTTTGTTAGGCTTCTCATTCTCTGGCAACCACAAATGGGACCAGTCTGTCGCAAAGTAGCCATGCAACTGTTCGGACCAATCCCTGTTTAAAAATATACCATATACTTCAGGGATGTCAACAACAATGATATCAATAATCTGGTGAACCTTAGGATTAGAGGATAGCCTAACAAGGACATTTTTTAATTCACCTATTACCTTAACACTGGTTCGATCGAGATGACTATTTTTCAGACTGGAAGGTTGAACTTCAGCATTGATTTTTTGGCAGACAGACCAAGGCATCACATTTGATGATGTGTCAGAATCTACCATGCAGTTATGTACATTTCTACTGAAAATTTCAAAAGTAAATAAAAAAGGTGGGACATTTTTGCGAGTATTAACAACACAACTTTGTTGGTTTTTAGTCCCTGTGCCTGAAATTATTTTATCTACATTTGATACACTTTTTACAGCAAGATATATTTTATCTGAGGGTTCTGGTGTTGTTTTAGTAGGGACCTTTTGAGGTATTATAGGGTTGATTTCTGCAATTTTCTTTTTGTTCAGATTGTTTTTTTTGTTGTCTGCAATGTTCTGAAGCATCTTTTGCAAAAGAAAAGGAAATTTCAATGGTTCATAAAAAAAAATATTAGCTCTAAGTTTCTTTAGGTCTTCAATCAAATTGTATTCTAAACTTAGGGTTGTTGAATTCTGTTTAGTTTCAGTTTTCTTAAACTGTTTTTGAGGCGCATTTGTTCCAATTTCAGAAGAGGGTTTATTCTGAGTTTTGCTTCTGGTATTGTAAGGATGGATAGTTTCAAAATTGGCTTGAAAGATACTATCGTAAAAATGCCTGAAGATATTGGGAGAGGATTCACCTTCTTCTACTATTTCTTCTTCAACCACATCTTTAGAAATCTTAGGGGGGACTAAGTTATCATGTGCTTCAAGGATTGTCTGTATAGCATATTGTAGGCTTTCGAGGTTCAGGCCTTCAGGATTTAGGTTTGGCTAGTTTGAGGGAAAACGTTTTCTAAAAGGGGGTTTGTAAGTACCTTTGCTTGAAGATGCTTCTTCAACTGATATCCTTAAGTCTACGACTTGATTTGACAATTTTTGGATGACCTTTTGTAAACTTTCCAAATCTGAACTCTCTGATTGAGTTTTGGTTTGGGGAGGTCTAGGAAGAATTTTTATCTTCTTCTTAGAAGATGGGCTAATCTCTGTCTCGTTACTAAGATTATATTTTAGGCTTAGAATATCTTTCTCGATTTGGCTTGCCTCCTCGAAGGCTTCTAATAATGTTTTCTTCTTAGACCTTTTTACCCAAATTGCTATATTCTGGTGTAGGGCTTTGGTGTAATATGTGACAATAAGATTTTCAACGGGCAATAAGTCAACGGGGATTCGATTTTTTAATATGAGGAACCTTTGATTAAAATCTTTTATTTTTTCCTTAGGGTTCATCTTTAAGCTGGAGAGTTCCATAAATAAGACTTCGGGAGATTTATCATCTCTAAATTTCTCGAGGAAACAAGACTCGAATTTGTCCCAATATACAATGGTGTGGGGTTGTTGGGAAAAATACCACATAGAGGCGTTGCCTTCAAACGTATAAGGAAAAAGTCTACATACTACATCTTCATGTTCTACGCTTCATAGTCTAATGGCTAGCATGAATTTTTTTATGTGATCCTTGGCAATTTGCTTAGAGTCTGGATCAAATTTAAGGAGCCATTTCTCTGGATGTTTAGGCAAAGGGTGTTGGGGTCCAGGTATGGCCACAACATATTGATCGAGCTAGGGTATGGTGGAATTGTTTGGATTTTCCATGGGTGTAGATGGTGTCGAAAGCTGAGATGAAGAACTGCTTTCGTCGGATGACTCTTCTCCCGAAGAGGAAGGAGATGAAGGAGGTGGTGAAGGTGGGATACCAGATCCTTCGGCTGCAAGAGTGAGGATGTGATTTGGATCCATAGGGTTTTAGAGCAGACCATTTCCTTCAAGTTGCTCTCTGATATCAAAGAAATCTAGAGGTTGATTTAGTGGCCGACACGGCTGTTTAATATAGGCCAAAGCACCGTGTCCTTAGAAGTGACTGATGAACAATTTCTTGTACGTCGGACTCTAGAGGGTTTGGTGTTACTGGCTCATCGATAATCTGTGGATTTTCATTTGAGGTGTTTTTTGTTTCAGAAGTCATGTTGTCGTTGGAATGACTTCTTGTTACTATAGGGGAGCGAGTGTGTGGAGCAGGAGTCTTGTGACCTCCACATGCCATCAATCGTGTTCAGGCCCTCCTTCTAGTGCCATTTGTTGACGGGAAAAAATGACCGTCCGTCAATTGGAATAA
>JASDQU010200018.1:0-19276 GCA_032191745.1 Picea mariana
CCAACAATTTCATACGTTACCAAAATATGATTTGATCTAATTTTATTGTGGTATTTATATATCAAGTAGTGGAGTAGTTTCAACAACGCATTTTGGAAGAGGCAGGGCCCCATGTTCTAGTTTAACATTGTTCATTTCTATTTCCATTGTTCATAAAAGAGAACCTTGATGTTGAGGATGGTGAGTACACAAAGAGGAGGACAATTGAGCATATTTGCAATTTTATTGGTTTTGCCCTTATTGTACTTAATCACCAAATTAAATTGTTCAATATAGGAAGTCCATTTAATGTATCATTTCTCTTGTAGCTTAGTTTGAGGGTTTGGAAAAATCAAAGGATGATGGTCTATATGTAAGGAAAACTTATTTCCCAACAAATAGTTCCTCGAATGTTTGAGAGCTTGAACAAGCACATATAAATCATTGTCATAAAGCATTGTACCAAAGTTTTTCATCAAACAATATTTTGGAATGATACACAACTAGGTGTTTGACCTACTTGATGAATTCACCAATAACATACTAGGAGGTCTCGAAAGGTAGATGAAGGTATGTAGGTGTAGAAATAGGGGTGAAAAAAAGACTTTCTTTAGGTGGGAAAAGGTATCATTGACAGTAAGCATCCAAGCAAAATGTAGTTGATTGGAAAAAATATGTTTGAAAAGTGAGGAATAAATTTGCAATTTAGTGCCCCTAAGAAACTCTTGAGCTCATAAATAGTGTGAGGGATTCTTGTAGAATTGTTCAAATGTGCCCATCACATGTGTTGACATTAGTGATAACCACTTCTCTTGACATCAATGACAACCAAATATCCAACAACAACAATGGAAACCAACTAGCCAACACAAATTATAGGAAGAAAGGTATATATCATCCCTTACCTATACCAACTTGACCTTGGGAAAGCACTTCCATGGATTTTCTTGGTGGTCTTCCAATAAATAGGAAGGGAAATGACTATGTCTTTGTGGTATTTGATAGGTGCTGGGTTACTATTTCATTATGATTTTTTACTTATATCTATCCCTTTTTCCTATCCTTTCTTCACCATTTTTTTTTTCCAAAAATAGGCTTCTATCACTACTTTTCTGTACCTCACATAGGGAACATATAATTAGGAGTAACTAAGGTTAAATTAATTGTTTTATTGATGTTTTCTTAGTTTTTGACTGTTTAAAAATGTAAAAATATTAATTGCAAACTATGTAACTATGTCTACTTTAAGATGTTGGTAAAATTGTAGATGTCCTTTGAACATCCAACAACATATTGAAAAATTCAAAATGAGTAGGTTTTTTTTTTCTCCATATTTTGAGTAGATGATTTGGTGTCCTCTAGATGTCAACAAAATTCATGATGTGAGGACATATTATCAAATCAAGTCCATATTACAAAGAATCAATAGACCACGGGTTAATACACTTAGATAAAGTTCCTATGTTATATAGTAGCAAAGTTATGAGGTAGATCCAACTCAATAAGGCTCTAGATCATGCTCCTATCCACCACTGAGCTCTATATCAATTGAAAATCCATCAACGATTCCAAATTTTATGAATATCTATCAAGCTGCATATTATGGTACACAATGGACTAAAAGAACCATGTGTAAAAATCTAGTTAAAATTAGTGATTTCTAGAAGCCATGTGATCTACTATATCGTAGGCATTTGATTATGAATTGTAACAAACTTAATGATCTTTGGGATCTGATATTTTCCTCTAGAAAACTCTCTATGTTTATAAATATATAATTTATTTTGTACAAAAAAGTTACCATGAAACAATTGATGAATAGAAGAACATTTGATTGTTATTAATACTTGATTTCATACCTTATCAAAATATGTTTTGATATTATTTTATTGTGGTATTTATATCTCAAGTAGTGGAGTAGTTTCAACAACGCATTTTGGAAGAGGCAGGGCCCCATGTTCTAGTTTAACATTGTTCATTTATATTTCCAGTATTTTCATTTCTATTCGAAGACCATTTTTACTTGATTTAATGTGTGATATCTTACCTTGAATTACTGTGTGGTTTGTAGAGTTCATATTTTATTTTTCAAACATACAAATTAAGACATTCACTTATTGAATTGCAATCGAATAGACCAAAACATAATACTATTGTAGTAAGGTTTAGATCTTGAATTTGAACAAATAATTGTAACTTATTGTAACACTTATGGCTATAGTAGATGATAGTTTAATCTTGAATTTGTATTAGTTGTAATTTAATTTACAAGATTTTTGTTACTAGTTAGACATCATTTTTCAATTCATTTTCTAGAATCTATCATAACTCTATTTCATTCCAGTGAAAAAAAAAAAAAAGATGTTTAAATTGTACATAAAATAAGTCTATTTTATTTTAGTAGCATATAGTATATTTGAATAGAAACTACAAAAGATGTAATTTTGATCTAGGGCAAGTTACCCACTGGAGGGTCATGTTATGAGTAGGGCAACTTCTACCAAGGTGGGACAAATTTTCTGGGCATGAATTCTTGCATAGAGGCTGAGTTTGTGGGACGGTTTTTAATCACCAAGGCTGAATCTGATCCTATTCTGAGTCTCTCATTCATTGGCTGGGCGAGTTGCTATTCTAGATAGAGTTCCTCATTCTGAGACTCATTTTTGTTGTGTGGAGGTCGTGGGGTTTCCTTACACCAACTCCATCTATGGTAGCATTGTTGCAATATTCAAGGCACCTACAGGCTGATATATTCTAGAAATACTATTGTTGATTATTCCTTAGAGAACTGGGATCCTGAAGAACACGCATAGATTGCATAACCCAGGTTCTTCTATTTATTTTCTTCTATATATTGAGACTAATATTGTCATTATTTCCCATCTAGTTTAATCAATAGAGTGTAGAAAATACTCTCTAAATTGTGCCAATATATCAGTGTGAACATTATAAGTTTCATCTTAATTTACATACTCTTGTAAGAAGACTGTATGCAAACTATTTGTCAAATTACTTGAATCAGAAAATTAAACAAAAATACACACAGTCTTTTGGATATAGAAGCAAACCCTATAAGGTATCTAAGGAGGTATCTTATGTTGGTGTAACAACAGACTGTTCTTCTCTCATGTTTTGGGCTACCTCTTGACATTATCTTTGATCATGACTCTGAATTTCTATACACCTTCTAGAAAACACTATGGAAATTACTAGGATGTCAATTTTACCTTTCTACAACCTTTCACCCTCAAACACATGGATAGACTAAAGTGATGATTCTCATTTTAGTACATGCACTTCATATTTATTACACTTGCAATAAATAGTGTGATACATATTTACATGTACTACAACACAACTATAATAGGGCAATGAATATACCAACAAGGTACCTACCAAGTCTTTATGTCTTCTATTTTGGGGTTTTTCTATACTTGTTGTTGTTGTCTCAGACATCCTTTTTGTGGTCTATTTCTTGGCAAACTGTCCCTCGGTCCATATTGACAGAGATCAAACCCTAAAGGCTTGACCCATGAACCTAAACTAATTTTCTGAGCATATACAAGAGGTCTACATCCACACATGTGACATATACATATTTCATTGATTAGGAGGTAACCTAAGGGTTTGTTTTTTACACTCATAAATTTTGTTTCTATTAATATCTGTTTATATCTTTTCTTATATGTGTTGATCTAGTAAACAAGAATTTAAAATCATTTTGTTTTTCAATTTTTCCCCTAATTCTAACAAACTCAAAACAAACTACTTGTGGATATGCATACTTAACCAAAATGCCATGATGAATATTATGTCATTAAAAGTATGCGTACTTAACCAAAATTCCACGATGAATATTATGTCATTAAAAGAGTAATTGTTACCCCTTCAAAATTACACTAGAATTTTCAAACATTTATCTAGTGTTGCAAACTAAAGGTTGAATTTGGTTGAAGGATAGATTACTTTTCAAGAACTTCTTAAAGTTATCCATGCATACTAATTCCAAGGAACAATTCTTGGGGACTATTTGTAGTGGTCGGTTCAGACCCATGCTATCTTGTAAGAGTCGTCCCATGTGGATCACAGATATAAGTAAGAACACTTGAAACCTTAAGATCATAACTAGATTACTGATGCAAGGGACTTCCTGATAGGATGTAATGTCCCTTTCCAAATAGGAGCACCAGAAGAGGAGGCTTAATGGTCTAAACCACCCCGTTAGATTATAGCCAGGGCCAAAGAGGGGTAAACATGGTTACTAGAGGTCACTCCAGTCACAGGTGTTATATTCGAAAAGTGACATTGAGATAACAAGGGTTAAAATCACTTTTAAGTCATTATGAGCTAAAAATAGAAGTCAATAGTGAATTAGGGTTTCAACAATGATTTAGGGTTTCAACATGATTTAGGGTTTTGGAAATCAACAACAAATTAGGGTTTCAGCATGATTTAGGGTTTTGGGAAGCTATAAAGGAAGGGTCAGTGACCTAATTCATCATTATGCAGATTATGACTTGTCATTGAGGAGAAGAGGTGCATCTCAGGAGAGATAGTTCATTGTATTCCAGGAGGAAGACACTAGTTGGCTAATTTCGGTGTTGAAAGACACACCCTAGTGACTGGGAAGATCATCCAGGTCTTCCATCATTATTCATTGATTCCACAGTGCTCCCATATTCTAGGTATTATCTTTTATTTTCTTATTTGTATTCTAGCTAAGATCCTTTTGTCTTTTGATCTAGCCGAGTGTTGTTATTTTATTTATCCGTAGTTGCTTATTTATATTCTGGCTAAGATCCTTTGTATGTTGATCTAGCCGAGTATTGTCAGTTATTCAGCCGCATTTGGCCATTTTGTAATCCACAGAGATATCATAATACAAAATTGCAGTCCTTTGTCACGTTTATTATTTGTATGATCATTTATATGTTGTAAACCTTTGATCCTACACACACATTAGTAGCGTTTCCTAGACTAGCCAAGTCAGGAACATTACAGTGGTATCAGAGCTTTATCCCTGCCAGCCTGTGACTAAAGACAATGAGTGCAATAGAAGACCCATAGGGCCATGAACACGTAGGTGAAGAATATGTCACTTACAATAGGCATCAGGAAATAAGGCATAGGCCTGATTTCCCCCCTTTTCCTCCTAGCTCAGAGGAAGAGGAAGAGGCACATAGAGAAGCAGAGAGAAGGGAAAAGCGTGAGGCTGAGCATGAGGCATAAAGGATGCTAGGAGACAGATATGAGTGAAAAGAGGAAAGTGGCAAGGCCCCTGCATATCCAGAGGCAACTTTCATGCATGTTATCAATGGTATGTTAGCTAGTCAATGGACCATGTCTCAGTCCTTGGAATAGGTGGTTGATAGATTCCCTAGATACACAAGTCCCACATGCAGCATGGGTGAACTCGAGAGTAGGCAGTAGACCCCAGTCACCCTCTCACACATACACCTCCGTGAGTAGGATTCCTGGACCCTTGTTTCCTAGTTTCCAAAGGGCACCCTCGGTAGCACCACCACCACCAATAACACAGAGGCCACCCACTCATACCGACGACATTGTAGAGTATAGGATGGATTACACAACATTGGGTCATGACTTCCATCAGGACATGACCTTAGTCGAGTACTGTGGACTCAGACTCAGGAACCTCCCCAAAGAGCTGTAAAGGAGAGGACCACAACAGTAGCAGGGGCATAACCTCGATTTCATTTGAAAAGTTGGGAAAATCACCATCCCTTATTTCGATGAATCATCCAAATACACTGCCAGAGCTTGGGTACAGAATCTAGACATGTATTACAAGCTCAACCAGATGACTGAGACAAAGGCCATCAATTTCACGACCTTACACTTAGAGGGTGAGGCACACGAGTGGTGGTATCATGGACTGGCGACATTGGGTCACAGTCGCATCACCTCCTATAGGGAGTTTACATGTAGGCTCATGGATAGGTTTGACAGGAAGGATCCCAAGATACACTTCAGGGATCTATCCTAGTTGAGACAAACTGGCACAACAGAGACATTCATCATAGAGTTTCAGTGGGTAGCCATTGCAGTGACAAATATATTAGAACCCAGGTTGATCATGCTATTCACAGAAGGAATCACAGAGCCTTTGAGAGGATGGGTGAAGGAATATAAGCCTCCCACTTTGTAGGATGCCATCCTTCACACTCGAGACCTAGCAGACTCAATGCCAAAGACTAAAAATTTCTCTAGACCAATTTTTCCCCAGAGGGATCAAGATAGGAAGCCATTCCTGAGAGAATGGAAGGGAAAGGAGAAGTTGGATGATGAGACTAGGTGAGAAATTACGAGGAAGAAGCTTTGCTTAAACTGCAGAGATCCTTAGGTCCTAGGCCACAGGTGCATGGGAAAGGGAGAGATTCATTATATTGAGGTAGCAACAGACAATGTGGACAGTGAGGAGGAAGAGCAGGATAGTGGATCCACTAGTTCAGCGAAGGAGTCAGCACCAGTACAGGAGAAACTTCCCTGTAGACCACCGACACCGGCAGGAGCCAATCCTCCAGTAGTCCCACAACCACCAGAGCAGGGTAACAAGAGGAAACCAACAAAGGGAGGAGTCATAGCAACCCTTTCTAGTGTTCCTAGGTATGATACCCTATGTATCAGAGGGATTATTCAGGGGAAAATGGAAATCACCCTGATAGATGGTGGGGGCACCCACAACTTCATCAACGCTTCACTAGTATCGAGACAGGCACTTCAGATAGAGGAGTTTGAGGGGTTTGATGTTACAGTAGAAGATGGCCACACAGTGGAGTGTGTAGACAGAGTTCCAAACTTAGAGATGAAGTTAGGCAACTACACAGTGAGAGACACATTTTATGTGGTTGACCTATTGAACATAGATGTGGTGTTAGGAGTTCAGTGGATGATTACCTTGGGAAAAATCACTACCAACTACCAAACCTTGGAAATGGGATTCAGAGATCAGGATGGGAAGAAGGTTGTTCTAAGAGGTATGTCAACAGGAGCACCCAAGACAGTTTCATCCAAGAGGATGGAGAGGATATTCATACATGGGGAGGTAGAATATGTCGTAGAATGCTTGATCACAACTTAGAAGGATTCATAAGGTCAACAACAATACCACATAGAGATCAAGAATTTATTGGGACGATATCAGCAGGTCTTTGAGGCAATCCCACCAAGGAGACCACCTGATAGGGGGTTTGAGAACACCATTGATTTAGAGGAGGAGGCCAAACTTATGATCACCCCCCTATCGTCATCCTAGGAGGTTCAAGGATGAGATAGAGAAGGCATTCAAGGAATTGTTGGAGATGGGACAAATCAGACCGAGCAGTAGCCCATTTGCTTCTTCAGTTGTCTTAGTTATGAAGAAGGATGGAACCATGAGGATGTGCATTGATTACTGAGCCTTGAACAAGAAAACCATAAAAAATCGGTACCCTATCCCACGCATTGACAAGTTGATGGATGAACTGCATGGGGCAGTTTTCTTCTCAAAAATTGATCTACGCTCTGTATATCACCAGATCAACATCCGAGAGCAGGACATAGAGAATATGGCATTTCGATGTCATTTTGGACACTTCAAGTTCCTAGTTATGCCATTTGGGCTAACCAATGCACCCGCTACATTCCAGTCTTGCATGAACCGTATATTCAGGGATTAGTTAAGGAAATCAGTCTTGGTTTTCTTCGGCAACATCTTGATCTATAGCCGGTCATGGCAAGAGAATATGAATCACATGGATGAGGTATTGAGCATCATGGAGGCATAGTCATTATATGCCAAAGAGTCCAAGTGTGAGTTCGGTATGACAGAGCTGCTTTACTTAGACCACATCATCAGTGCACAGGGGGTACAGGTGCACCAAGATAAGATCAGGGCCATTCTAGATTGGCCGATGCCCAAGAATGTGACAAAATTGAGGAGCTTCTTTTGGCTATGAAACTATTACAGGCAGTTTGTCCAAGGTTTTTCTCATCTTGGAGCACCGCTGACAGATCTTACCAAGCATGGGGCCTTCATATGGACCGAGAAATCAATTGGTTAATGAATTAGTTAATTCAGTCATTGTTGAAGGCAAGAAGGGCCCCTTGTCTCAGCATATGTTTTTATTCTGTTGCTTGAAGTTATGAATAACCATTAGCTATTTTGCTTTCAGTTTGAAGTTATATTGGAATTACATAGTACAAATAATGAATATTTTTTAGGTAGCTTCAGTTAGAACAAAGAAATATCATATTTACTTTCGAATGCTTTATGAAATGCATGGGTTACAAAGATAGCTACAAGTACTTTACAGAAGGTTAGTTTACTTTAAAGAATGGTTTGATTGAAAGACAGGGTATTATAGATTTTCAGTTAAAAAGGGTTGAATGACATGTTAGTAGAGATTTACAGTTGAGATTAAACCAAAGTAGTTGGTAGAATGAATATTGAAAGCTAGCAGAGTTACAAATGAGTGAATATTTGTTTTCTTTGAAGTGTGTACTTAGATAGACCCTTTCTGCTATTTAAAGATTGAAGTAGTGATCACAGTTTTGAATGTTGGCTAGTGGAATTAAACTTGAATAAAATAGATAGTAGAAGAAACCAATCCTGCACATCTGGTGTCAGTGTCTCAAAGTCTACCTCCCCCGACTGACATTTTATGAAGGCTATATATAGTAATATATATTTAGCTCAACATTTTGGCACCATTGTCGGGGAGGTACTAAAAAGGATTGGAGAACAATTATGTTGTGTTTGTTGAAGACCAAGCGGGAGGAGGAGCTGTAAGAAGGGAGGTAAGAACCTACACATATACTGTAGTAGGTTCCTCTGAAGCCTTGCCAAACAGTTAGATTTTAGCAAGTTTTTTGTCAGAAATAAGAAGGGTTAGATTTCATTCAACAAGAAAGGGAATTTGGTATTACAACAGTGTGAGAATTGTGTTCTTAATTCAGTTCAGAGGTATTTTTAGTAAGACATGTTAGATTTTATTCCATCATTATCTCTTGGCGAAATGGTGTGCTCTTAATTAAAAAGAAAAAGAAAGTGGAGAATATGCTTTTCAATTCTTTCATAGAATTGTCCACCTCACAGTTCTTGGGGAATCCTTGCTTACTTGAAGAAGAATTCAAAGATTCTGTGGAGGAAGAACAAGGTTTGGAACCTGAAATCGAAGAATTTCTTGCATTCTTGGTTCCTTTAGGCACCCAGGAAAATCAAGCCCCAAATTATGAATATCTACAAGGGACAAAAGGAGAAGAGGTGCATGAAAATTATATCAAGAGAGATTATATAGAAGATTGGTTTCAATCTATTGTCAGACCAAAGTATGATTATGTTCTCCATCTCTTTATGATGATGGACCAAGGTAAATTGCTACCCCTTCATGTCTATACAATTACTCAAGTACCTTTTCCTCATAAGGACATGCATGAAATTTTTATCATGCTACATACCTGGTTTCACTGGAAGTTTTCTTATACCTAAAGGGAGGAAGTTCTAAGGTAGGGTAGGTAGGGAATAAACTCTGCACATTGTAGATAGTTTTCAAGTGTAGTATTCCATTTCAATAAAAGGGTGTGAGCAGTTTAGGTAGAGATATTTTAATGTAAGTGGATCAGAGTATTCAAAAAATGGGAATCTATACTACAGAGGAAGGAACAATTCAATAAGATTTTGTATGTATTCCCATTTTTATTACTGTCATCTACCTTGTCAATTTCAGAGCAGCAAAAGAAGAAATATCTGAAGCATTTTTAAAATGAGTTCACTCTTCTAAGATATTATCATAATTCGGTAAGGTATCAGCAATTCAAAGATCTAATTTTGACCATGTTCTAACAATAAAGTATTCAGCTTGGGTATATCTTGAAGATTGCACTATTTCTGGGTTTTGTTGGTTCATCATCATTCATCGACTTGAGGTAATGATCTGTTTTACTTTTTGAAGAATATTGAAAATAAAGGAATCATTTATAAACAATATCTTGTAATACTTGCTATACTCCTACCTTATGTGTATCACTTATCTATTTGCCTAAGAGTTGGGTTTCATAATCATTATTTTTCTCAGCACCATATCCACTCCTACACTCAATACTTTTGGCTGACCTACTCATTATTTTACACGCATTATGGTTAATACCACTGCCCCTATGCCACAAACTACCTAGCATATGAAAAGATGTATGTCCACCCTTCAGAAAAAATTCCACAATTGATGAATACAGAACCAAAACTTAATGTTGTAGATATTCTTGATTCAAACCCTCTGGATTCCCATATGTCTGAACATGAAGCTCAGATAGCACTAGACAAGACTGAGAAAACAAGCTTATCTACACTGGGTTTTCATATGTTTGGGAAGATAAGGAAGAAGGATGTGGAGATTATAGGACTCAAACAAGAGAACGATCAGCTGAAAGGGAAAAATAAGAAGCTGATTGATGAAAATAAATCATTGGTTTTTTAGAATAGACAACTTCATAAATTGGTCCAAAAATGGTTTAAGGAGGCTGAGAGAATAGAAGAATCTGGGCATTCCCAAGTACCAACACAAAAAATAGGAGGTTCTTTGGATAGCTTAGCCACAACAATAGCACAGATGGATTGACAGAATTTATGGTACAATTTTGATAGATAGCTTAGCCACAACATTAAGCCAAATTTATTTAAAGGAATTTCATTGAGCATTAAAAGAAAAATTATTCAAGGAATTCTTCCCATATTGCCTATGAGAATTCTATGAGGAATTTATCAAGATGACTATAGATTTCCACTCTGCTCATTGTGTGTTTTATTACTGCAATTCTTATAGGGATTTTTGCATATGCTTGGGAGAAATGGTGGGGGTTAAAGTGACGAGGCATTCTATTTCATTTGAATGCTTGTTTGTTGCCCCATTTGTTGTTTCACAATTCCATATGAAAGCATTTCACAACAAAGGAATAAGTTTGCATGCCCATCCTTTGGTATGCTCAGAGCTTTGTCTCTTGCTTTGCAACTTCATAAAATAGGAGTGATTCAACTTGGAGAAGCAACTTTGAAGGCCATTCCTTCAATCCTTATGTAAAAGTTTGCAATCAACACTTGAACTTAAGGTGAAGCAATCGAATGCAAAGAAAGATATCGAGAATGGTTTCTTTACAATGCTTCTTCCACCAAAAATTCTTCAAACAATAGTAGCATCCATTCAACATAAGATTTACAAAATGGAAAATGCAAGGAGGGATTGATCCAATGAAAGGATTCATCAATAAGCTCAAGCTTGCAAATATTAAATAATCAATAAAACTATTAACAAGTCTTTGAGCTGAAAATGCAAAAGACCATGAGTATGTCAACAACAACATGTAGAGAAATTTTTGTACTCCCATTTAGCTTCTCTATTTGCATAGGAAAAATTGAAACCTCAAGACAAGATTGAAACATCTCTTACTCTGGCTCATGGACATCAAAATATAGTTCTTCCTTTGGCATTGTTAATGGATTCAAAAGGAATTCTATTCATTTGCAATCAGATTTCTTCATTGTCCAAGAACCCTCTATCAACCTTGATGATGGAAAATCAATTTTCATTCCCAATGAGTAGCTCCAGACACCAAGAATCTCAACACTTTCCTTCTAGTGATAAAAAACGTGCTAGAGAGGTTTCTAATCCCATTTTCACATACTAAAGTGTTGTAGCTTGCCATTAAAACTTAGCATTGTTGCTTCAACAACCCATAAGTTTGCAAATCTATTTTTGAAGGAGAGTACACTACTCTTGAATCTTTTGAGGGCTGTTGAACACTTCAAAGGTGGAAAAAAATTGTTTTGGTTGTTGTAATGGCTTTGGATGAGCTCATCCTTGCAAAATACAATGAAAAATGTTGAGAGCAACCAACAAGGAGAAATATGAATGCTGCTCGACTTTCATTGATTGGAAGGAAATAAAGTCCTGGAATGCCTACTAAGTGTGTAGCCTTTGTGCACACCAATATGCTCCACCTTGAAAATCTAGCAATCCTTGCACCATATTCTCAAGAGACGAGTAACTCCACAATGAAAATGACCAAAAAGCTTGTGCCAGAATGCACACAACTTGACATTATCATGCATCAAAGCTCCATAATTTTTAGATTTCGTAAGAAGCTTATAAAGACCTCCTTTAGGTAGTTCGATGGCCAAAATACAAGAGTGTTGAAATCTCTTATCAAACACTATTTTTCATCAAACTGAAGCTTACATTTCCAATCTTTAATGATTGAGATAGAGAAGAGATTCTTAGTCAACCAAGAACAAAAAAATCATTATGCAAAACAAGAACATCACCTAAAGGCATCATGTCTGGTTTTTTGTCAGTGCTAATCTTTGGATATGTAGTATCACCACCCATGGTCACTTTCATGCCCATTTCCTTTTCATGGAACTTGCTAAAAATATTTTGATTATATGTCATATGTCATGAAGCTCTACTATCAACATAGCAACCAACACTTGAAATAGTATTTAATGTAATTGCCAACCTATCAAATTGGATGAACTATCAACACTCCTTGCAACTTTTTTCTGTGGTTGCTTACCATCTTACCTTTTCTAGATATTCTCTAGATGCCCTTGGTGGACTCCTATTGAATAGGTAGGAGTTGAATAGGATCATCAAAGGGGACATCATCAGACATTATATTCATGTTACTTGGGTCGACCTACAAGGTGGGTTAGTCCCTAATATGGAATTTTATGTAGCACTTTTTGGAGTCGAGAGACAACCTTATTGTTTCCCCCCCTACCCCCCTACATACTTCAGTATTGGATGCATGCACTTTGGTTCCCCCTTGGGAAATTTTGGGTTTTGTCTCTCATCGTCTTTGCATTGAAACAAACCACCATATCACTCAGGGAGAGAGGTTTTGCCAGCTTTTTCATCTTCATGAGATTGAGACAGAGGAGGACTTCATCTTCAGGTGCGAATCTATTGCGATATCAAAAGACGATTTTATTGTCTCTTTAGAGTCTTAGAACTCCCTATCCACTTTTTTCGACTTTCAGAGATGTTTGGAACTTTACATGAGGGAGGCTTTTTGACTTGAATCTTGTTCACTCTACCTACCCCAACCCAAGTTGGACCCATTAGGCCAATTGTATCTTTATTTTTAGTTCTTTAGTAGACAAAGGTACCAAGAGACAAGCAAACAACAATGTTGCATCAACTATCAGATCTGTGAGACCTTGGAATGCCTTCCATTCTTGACCAACAAGACCCTTACGAACATGTTGCTTCAGATCCCAAAATAGCTCATACCTCCCTAGTAATTTGGATACCTCTCTAGATTTTACCATGAGGTGCAACTCCTCGTCAAGGACACATATCTCAGACCATATCTTCTTGCCCTTCCAGTTCATCCAACTAGACATCTATCATGAGTTTCTTCCCTGTGGCCTTGAATGGTATGAGAGATTGCATCAAGGAAGGTTGATTGCCCCCAAGGAGAGACATACCCCATAATATTGTTGTTGATTTGTTTCTCCTCTCCATGCTTTGAGGCTATAGACTTCATGTCTTTTACAACAAACACTAATTTTTCTTATATCATGTTTTTCTAGGAGCGTCCTTTGCTCTCCCACTTTGTTTCTCACACTTTTTAACTAGCAGTTTTGACCTATATGGTCATTTGTTGGACATCAATAAAATTATGTTATGTTCTTTGAGCGTTCATTAGTAGTGTCATTTCTTATGATACTTGTAACAAGTTATTTTACTCTTCTTAGAGTTAGAGTCTAGAAAGGATGCCTCCTTACCTTTTGCAAATCTATTTTTCTTTATCTTCCTAATGAGAGTGAGGTCTTGGGCCTATTCTTATTGTGTTGCAAATGATTCTCATTTTGTTTTCTCTTGGACAAAATTGTACCAAAATCTACTTATAAGTTGGGAGGGTTGCACAAGCACGAACACCTTCAACAAAAGATTCTCAAACAAGAGAAAATCCATGTAGTGAAATATGCATTAATTCTTCATCTTCTATCTTCATTCTAATGGAAAAGTGCCAATCTCTAAGCTCAATGATATTCATGAGGTAATTTTTCATGGTGTTTGAGTCACTCATGCATACTTGGGAAAGATTTTTCTTTAGAAGCATCTTCCTGGAAATACACTCTAATAAAGAGCAGCCAATGCCTTGAACATCTCCTTAGATGTTTTTCTTGCTATTTTAGGAATTAAATGGTCCTTCGTTTAGTCCAAAATTATCCTTTTTAGCACTTAGAAACCTTCATCTCATAATGAACCAATTGTTGAGGATCGACTGGAAAAGTTGTTTTATTCTTGACGATGACCCTTAAAGCAAGCTCTTCTATTAGCATTTGCAACTTGAATTTCCAAGGGGTGAAATTAGAGATTCCCTATAAATTGGTCACACTCTTTGAGACTTGTCAGGGTCATGGTAGCCATCCCCACAGTCCCTTGGATCACAATTTCAACAAAATATATGTTTAGCCAATAGTAATTCAACAACCTTCCATAGGTTGAATGAGACATTCACAGGGTTCAAAAGATGTTATCCTCTTATAGGTTATTCAAGCCTCTCACAGGGATGAAGTACTACTCTCACAAGGCCTCCTCCTTTGTTTCCATCAACTCTCTCTTCTAGGTATCTGCTTTCTCCATTCATTGGAAGGAAGATTTTAGGAAAGCAATTCGGATACCATGTTAATTTTTTAATTCATGGATATGTAGATCTGATTCCTTAGTCGTAAAAATAAATCTGAAAATGAAAAGCTTATGAAACACCAATGAAACTTCTTTTCGAAAACAAACTATGTTGAATTATATATAATAATAAAATAAACACATAATATCTCAATTTGGGATGAATCCACCAAGTATTGAGGAGTATATTTGAGAGATACATCAGCTGAAATTACAAAATACCAACAAATTTGCAGCTGCAATGGTCGTAAAAATTCAAATTAGCTTGAAAAAAATGAATACAATAGTTAAAAAACAAAGAGAGAGGCACTTCTAGGTAGGTTGGTACCTCTTTGCTTGAGTTCTCTTCAGTTAACTCACCCTCTAACTCTTCCACTGCTTCTCTCGAACTTCTAAGGGGAGAAATTAGAGATTCACTCTAAATTGGTCACACTCCTTGAGACTTGTCAGGGTCATGCTAGCCATCCCTGCAGTCACTTGGATCACAATTTGAACAAAACATTTGTTTAGCCAATAGCAATTCAACAGCCTTCCATAGGTTGAATGAGACTTTCATAGGGTTCAAAATATGTTAACCTCATATAGGTTATTCAAGCCTCTCACAGTGATGAAGCGCTACTCTCACAGCGATGACGCACTACCTCTTATAGTTCCAGCTACACCTTCATTGATTCTCATATGTCCAATTGTTCTAATGGGATTCATGGATATGGATGATAAAAAAAACATGCTTGAGATGGTTGCAAACCTACAAATGCATCCTCAACCACTTTCTAATAAACATGGATGATCAAGCTAAAAATAGAAGACAACATGGTCGAGTTAATGTTGAGCACATCTCTGGAACAAATGCCTTGTCCTCATGCACTTCGTGTCATGAGGACAAGGCTTTGAAATATTCATCTTTTGTTTGATCAAATCCTTTCAATTTGAATAGTTGTGACATGTAACAGTTTGTTGAAAACCATTTTCTAAAAAGAGGGAGATTTATGTTTATCATGTAATTAATGCTCATATTATAGAATCCAGTCTGGCACATTGGGGGTGGAGGAGGATGATAGGAAGTATTAGGCTGATAGACATTTCATTTTTCTGCTGATAGATAGTATTTTTCTTCCAGGATTATAAACTCAGATAGATCAGAAATGACTGCATTATTTTATAAAGATATACATTTCCAGAATTCAGTTATGTCTGAATGTTGTGTGATGAATTAGTTAATTCAGTCATTGTTGAAGGAAAGAAGGGCCCCTTGTCTCAGCATATGTTTTTATTCTGTCGCTTGAAGTTCTGAATAACCATTATCTATTTTTCTTACAGTTTGAAGTTATATTGCAATTGCATAGTTTGGATAATGAATATTTTTGAGGAAGCTTCAGTTAGAACAAAGCAATATCAGATTTACTTTCGAATGATTTATGAAATGCATGGGTTACATAGATAGCTACAAGTACTTTATAGAAGGTTAGTTTACTTTAAAGAATGGTGTGACTGAAAGACATGGTATTATAGATTTTCAGTTAAAAAGGGTTGAACGACATATTAGTAGAGATTTATAGTTGAGATTAAACCAGAGTAGTTGGTAGAATGAATATTGAAAGCTACCAGAGTTACAAATGAGTGAAGATTTGTTTTCTTTGAAGTGTGTACTTAGATATACCCTTGTTGCTATTTAAAGATTGAAGTAGTGATCACAGTTTTGAATGTTGGCTAGTGGAATTAAACTTGAATAAAATAGATAGTAGAAGAAACCAATCCTGCACATATGGTGTCAGTGCCTCAAAATCTACCTCCCCAGGTTGACATTTTATGAAGGCTATATATAGTGATATATATTTAGCTCAACAAATACCATAGGCTGTATGAGTTTAATCATGATGGAGAGGATGATGTATCCATAGGTTATCACCTTCCAATGCATATGAAATACATGGAACAATTATGTGATTACTTTTATCATTACATGGACAAAAAAAACCATGCTCTATCCAAGAACATGGCTATGTCTCAGAGCTCGATACAATTTCAAGTGAGAGTGATCATAAACAAGGGCACTATGTAGGCTCGACAATCCTTGAGAATGATGAACATTACTATACAAGTGGAGAAAACCTTGGTGATGAAGGCTATGTTGTGAAAGACTACTTATAGGGTAGGTCATATGATGTTTTACTGGCTCTTTCAGAGGAAGATGAAGAATGGATGTCTGAGAATGAAGAAGTAGAGAATTGGTGTGGTAGGGACAACTCAGATTTGCAAGATAAAGTTGAACAGAACAAGTGTGATGAAGGTGATATTTCTCCTCCTGATAATGTTGGGTTAGAAAATCTAGAAAATAATTTATTGTTTGAGATGGGCTTGTGCAAGAGAGAAATCTAGCACACACTAACTTTCCCCCATAGTGGAATGATCTTGTTCGAGATGTGTATATGCTTGTGTAAGAGGGAAAGATAGCACATGCTAGCTTTCCCCCATGGTAGGATGATGTTTGAGATGTGCTTGTGCCTGTGCAAGAGGGAAAGATAGCATGCACTAGCTTTCCCCAACACCAGACTGATGTTGTTCGAAATGCGCTTGTGCTTATGCAACAGGGAAAACTAGCATTTGCTAGCTTTCCCCAACACTGGAATGATGTTGTTCGAGATGCACTTGTGATTGTGTAAGAGGGAAAGATAACACGCGCTAGATTTCCCCCATGGTGGAATGATGTTGTTCGAGATGCACTTCTACTTATGCAAGAGGGAAATCTAACATGCACTAGCTTTCCTTAACGGTGGAATGATGTTGTTTGAGATGTGCTTGTGCTTGTGCAAGAGGGAAGTTTAGCATGTGCAAGCTTTCCTCCATGTTAGAATGATGTTGTTCAAGATGTGCTTATGTTTGTGAAAGAGGGAAACATCGCACATGCTAGCTTTTCCCCACAATGGAATGATGTTATTCAAGAAGTGCTTGTGCTTCTGCAAGACTGAAAGTTAGAATGCACTAGTTTTACCCCATGGAGGAATGATGTTGTTCGAGATGCACTTGTTCTTGTACAGGAGAGAAAGCTAGCACATGCTAGCTTTCCCCCACAGTCGAATGATCTTGTTCGAGATGTGTATATTCTTGTGTAAGAGAGATGCTAGCTTTCCCCCATGGTAGGATGATGTTCGAGATGCACTTGTGTTTGTGCAAGAGGGAAAGCTAGCATCCGCTAGCTTTCCCCAACACTGGAATGATGTTTTTCAAAATGCGCTTGTGCTTGTGTAAGAGGGAAAGACATGATGCACTAGCTTTCCCCCATTGTGGAATGATGTTGTTCGATATGCACTTGTGCTTATGCAAGAGGGAAGACTAACACGCGCTATCTTTCCTTAACGGTAGACTAATGTTGTTTGAGATTTGATTATGCTTGTGGAAGAGAGAAGTTTAGCATGTGCAAGCATTCCTCCATGCTAGAATGATGTTGTTGGAGATGTTCTTGTGTTTGTGAAAGAGGGAAAGCTATCATAGGGTAGCTTTTCCCCACAATGTAATGATGTTATTCGAGATGCACTTGTGCTTATGCAAGAGGGAAAGATAAGACGTGCTAGCTTTCCTTAATAGTGGAATGATGTTGTTTGAGATGTTTTTGTGCTTGTGCAAGAGGGAAGCATCGCATATTCAATATTTACTCCATGCTAGAATGATGTTGTTCGAGATGTGCTTGTGTTTGTGAAAGAAGGAAAGCTATCACATGCTAGATTTTCTCGACAATGGAATGATGTTATTCAAGATGTGCTTGTGCGTCTGCAAGACTGAAAGTTAGCATGCACTAGTTTTACCCCACGAAGGAATGATGTTGTTCGAGATGCGCGTGTGTTTGTGTAAGAGACAAAGCTAGCACATGGTAGCTTTCCCCCACAGTGGAATGATCTTGTTCGAGATGTGTATATACTTGTGTAAGAGGGAAAGCTAGCACGTGCTAGCTTTCCCCCATGGTAGGATGATGTTCGAGATGCACTTGTGCTTGTGCAAGAGGGAAAGCTAGGATGCGCTAGCTTTCCCCAACACTGGAATGATGTTGTTCGAGATGCAGTTGTGCTTGTGTAAGAGGAAAAGCTAGCACATGCTAGATTTCCCCCATGGTAGAAAGATGTTGTTCGCACTAAACTTATGCTTATGTAGGAGGGAAAGCTAACATGCGCTAGCTTTCCTTAACGGTGGAATGATGTTGTTTGAGATGTGCTTGTGCTTGTGCAAAAGGGAAGTTTAGCATGTGCAAGCTTTCCTCCATATGCTAGAATGATGTTGTTCGATATGTTCTTGTGTTTATGAAAGAGGGAAACATGGCACATGCTAGCTTTTCCCCACAATGGAATTATGTTATTCAAGATGTGCTTGTGCTTCTGTAAGACTAAATGTTAGCATGCACTAGTTTTACCACACAAAAGAATGATGTTGTTCGAGATGAGCTTGTTCTTGTGCAAGAGAGAAAGCTAGCACACGATAGCTTTCCCCCACAGTGGAATGATCTTGTTCGAGATGTGTATATGCTTGTGTAAGAGACATGCTAGCTTTCCCCCATGGTAGGATGATGTTCGAGATGCACGTGTGCTTTTGCAAGAGGGAAAGCTAGCATGCGCTAG
>JASDQU010200020.1:0-16595 GCA_032191745.1 Picea mariana
TGAGTAGTTTTGGTCATTATGCCATAGGCTGGGCAGAGTACCCCCAGGATTTTGTGCACAAAGGATGTAGGATGTTCCAGCAACAGGAACTTGTACATCAGTCATAGATATTATTGTATCTCTCACAGCCCTGGACGTGGTCTTTGGACACATTTGACGTCATCCTCTAGCCTTTGACGTCACCATTCCTCACTAAGGTTTGGGTGATGGTTTGGTTCCTAAGATGATTGACATGGATTTGGGTGAGGAGACACATCACTTCACACTCATTCACCCTTATAGCATGCCACTTGGCCTTTGGAGGCCCAACATTCTCCTTTGGAGGCATGACATCACCATCTCCTAGCATGACATCAACTTTTAGAGAATGACATCACCCTTTTTAGGGTTTTATGATGTATTTTTGTATTTTGGAATTATGTTAGAGGAAAATTAAGGGTTGGCCCCATTTCTATTTTTTGGTTGATAAATTATGTGGACAAATTATATTAGGGTTTCCTCATATAAAAAAGGCAAACCCTATTTTCATTTTATCATCATAAATTCTCACTTTTGTGAGTAGTACTTCTGAATTTTTCATCCTATATGGGTAACTAGATCTTCTCTCTCATGCAATATGCTTGGAAGGTCTCTTATGGATGGTTTTTGTTGATTTTTGGTGGATATTTCTGTAATTAGGGTGAAATATCTTGGTTTCTTAGATGAAGTAAGTGAATTTATAAAATTATTTTTTATGCTATTAATGTTCATGGTGAAATTGTTATTTTGTTGCAAGAAGTATTGTTATTGAAACCCTACGAGAGGAACATAAGTACTTCTTCCTCTCACAAGGTGATATCTATCTAGAATTTTTGAATTGTCCTTGCTAGGGTTAGAACCCTAAAGCCCTAAAATTATAGCACTTTAGAATTTTATCCCTAGATAATTGATCTTGACCTAGTTGAAGCTACAAGAAGGGAGAAATGATTTCTAGTTCCCAAATGTGTTTGCACCCTAGAATTCCTTCTCCTCAAGATTCAAAGACTAAGGCCCAAATGTGCTTACACCTTGGGTTTGAATCCTACCTCTTTGTTTCAAATAGGAAACATTCAAGCTTAGTTTCATTTGAAAGACTCCATAACCCTTAAAAGGTGCCAATATTAAAGCATTCTCACGGTGAATTGATTGATGCATGTTAAAAATATGAGCTCAAACACTTATTTAGATTTGATTTCAACCTCCAATAAATATAAGATTGTAATGAAGAAAGAAGACATGGATTCTACAATAGTTTATGAGAAGAAATACAGTAAATAAGAAATATGATATAAAAAAAATAGCAGAATACCAATGAACTACAGACTAGTCACACCATGGAACACTAGAAATTCTAGGCAATGCCCCTGGTAAAACCCACAATGGGAAAACCAATTCAAGGAGATTTTGTTATTGATCTCTAGGAAATATATCTAAGTTTACAAAAACATTAATATCAACATTAAATACACAAAACTTATCTCACTCTCCTTGCAAAATATTCTTCTTGAAAACAATGCCAAAATTTGCCTCGAAAAATGTGCCTCTATTGCACAACCTGTATGGCCCAGTATAGTTAGCACCAACTCTAAATATGCCTCGAAAATCATTCCTAAGAACTGTTGTACTGTACAAACCTCTATTTTACAGATTTTTCATAGCAAGGTGCCTAGGAAATCATGCCAAACTGCTCCTAAATAGCTACCTCGATTTCTGTTCCTCCCTCTTGTTGTACAGTCAACATTAAATGTTGTATGACCTTCCCAAATTTGTACTGTATGAAATAATATAAATGATGAAATATAAATTGGGATACGTGCCAATCCTCTCATAGGGATGTGTACCTATCCTCCTTGTTGCTTCCCTCTTTCCTCTAAGCTCAATCTCTCTTGGGATATGTGGCTCTTCACCTTTGCTCTCTTCTCTCCTCAAAAAGTGCCCCCTTTGCTCCTCTAGTGCACCCTTTATGCATGTTGTAACTTCCCTAACCATTGGTTTTCCAATGAGATTGACAGTCAATATCTAATATTTCCCTCATGATATCAATGGTCATGACTTAATCATCTCTTGAGATTACTTAAGTCGCTTAAGTGACCCACACCCTCATAAAGTCACTTTACACATTAAAAAACTAAAGGCTCAACTTGAATTTATAAAATCACTTTATAAAAATAAAGTCACTAGGGAGAAATGTGCTCGGTCACTTCCCCATGCTGAGTGCCACCTATGTAGAAGTACCTCCGAGCTACCAAATCTAACACTCTTTCTTAGCTTGGGAGGTACTTCTGGTATGTCCACCAGGATCCATCTCCAAATCCATCATCCCATCTACTACCATAACTTATCCCTATAAACTAGAGACCTATGCTACCATTGCACTAGAAGCATCTGTTGCTACCTTCGTTGATCTATGAATTGAAGACATGCTCCTAGTAGACTTCACAGTCTCCTAAGCATCTATCTATGTCAAAACATGCTTGTTGAGTCTTCTGAGAGTTTTGGAAGAGGACGGAGTCCTCGGTATCAAATATCTATTCCGTGCAACTTTCCCACTCTTCGACATAGACTCTAAATCCATAAATCCACTGGACATGACCATGTCATCCCAACTACCTGTGCAACCTCTCATACCTGACACCAAGAAACATTGTTGTGTCCGGAGTAGCTCCCTCTGGATATAGAAATACCTGTCCATAGTATAAAGAAACTCCAAATCCATCAATCTACAAAGTTGACAATGAGAACAGGTTATTTGTCTTCTCTGGAATATACAATGCCTCATCTACCTCCAAAAAACCTCATGAATCTAGTTGAAATATAACTTCCAACACCCTTCACTACAAACTATGGGTTGGTACTTATTGGCACAAGCCATTTTGGGGAACAATGCAACAATTAATGAATTAGTTGAGAAAGGGACCAGGAAAGGAGTGTGCACTAGAAAACAAGGAAAAATAACATGAGGAAAGCCAAAGGAAGGAAGAAGGACAAAGAGATATCATGAAATGGTTGGATCGTGGACTAGCCGTGCATAGGAAGTTAGAAAGTGGACAAACCTAATCCACTTAGGGTTAGGGTTTTGGTCATCAATGTAAAGGGTTTAAGCCATTTTTTTAGTATAAATATGTGTTGTATGAGGAATATAGGAGGTTTGTTTTTTATGAGAAATAAGTCATTGTTGGAGAATTCTAGTGAGTCAGTGAGTGAATGAGAGGATTATTTTAGAGTTAGTTTTGGAGATATTTTCAGAGAGATGAATTGTAATCGAGGGTAAGTTCGTAAGCTATAGAGCTTGGTGTGATATTTTCAGCCTCACCAAACTTCTGATGTAATGTGCACAATGCAACTAACTTGATGAAGAATAATAAATAAGCAGAGAATGCTAGATCTTTGTGGATGTAGCCCAGGGGGGGTGAACCATGGTAAAACATTGTGTCAATGTGTGTAATGTTTCTTTTATGAATTGAAATGGTTTATGATGAATAAATGAATCTATCAGTAGTAAAATGAAACGCACACTAGGATAAGTTATGTTATTTACTGTAGAATGAACATTAATGAATGAACATGATAACAGAAGGTTATATCTGATGTATGGTGAAGTAGAAGAAATGACTAACATCCCCACAAAAACATCCCTTCCTTGAATACAAACACTTGAGCCCTGCATTCACCCCTAAATCCATATCAGGTGATACTTTCTTGTGCACTCTGTGCGCAGTGTTTCCTTCTGGTCTCCAGAAGGGTCGATGGTGTGCATGGTTCTATTGGAAACCTAGAGTAGAACTTGGGTCAGCTCAAACATTACAACAAATGAGTTCGTGTTGGTGCATGCCATTTTGGGGAACAATGCATCAATTAATGAAGTGGTAGAGAAAGGGACCAAGAAAAGAGTGCGCACTAGAAAACAAGGAAAAGTAGTGTAAGGAAAGACAAAGGAAGGAAGAAAGATGGAGAGAAATGAGGAAATGGTTGGATTGTGGACCAGCCGTGCACAGGAAGTTAGAAAGTGGAAAAACCTAATCCACTTAGGGTTAGGGTTTTGGTCATTAATGTAAATGGTTCAACCCATTTTTGTAGTATAAATATGTGTTGTATGAGGAATATAGGAGGTCTGTTTTTGATGAGGAAGAAGTCATTGTTGGAGAAGTTTAGTGAGTCAGTGAGTGAATGAGCAGATGATTTCAAAGTCAGTTTTGGAGATATTTTCAGAGAGGTGAATTGTAATCGAGGCTAAGGTTGCAAGATGTGGAGCTTGGTTTTATCTTGTTAGCCTCACCAAACGTTTGATGCAATGAACTTTATGAAGAATAATAAAGAAGAAGAGAATGCCAGATATTTGTGGACGTAGCCTAGAGGGTCAACCACGATATAACATTGTGTCAATGTGTGGAATGTTTATTTTACATATTGCAATGGTTTATGATGAATGAATGAATCTATCGGTAGTAAAATTTATCGTGCACTAGGATAAGTTATGTTATTTACTGCATAATGAAATTTAATGAATGAACATGATAATAGAAGGTTAGATGTGGTGTATGGTGTAGTAGAAACAATGCCTAACATCCCCATAAAAACATCCATTCCTTAACTGCAGACAACCGATTCCTGTAGTCACCCCTAAAGCCATCTCGGGTGAGACCTCATTGTGCACTATGTGCGCAATGTTTCCTTATGGTCTCTAGAAGGGTCAATGTTGTGCAGGGTTTTGTTGGAAACCTAGATTAGAACTCGAGTCAGCCCAAACATTCCAACAAATGGTTATGTTGCCGATTGGAACTCAGAAGAATAGTTTGGAAGGGATTCATTAAGAAGGATAGTGAAGAGAATTCAATAGTATAAAGGGATGTTCATTCCATGGAATCCAACTAAGAAGGAGATTGAAATATGGTTGGAAACAAAGGATCTTGAGTTTGTGCAGAAAGACAATAAGAGGCCCAAGTATACACCACACCAATATTTGGAAAGGTATGTGTTTACTAATCTTCATGAGGCATTTTTTAGTTATTTTCCAAAGTTGTTGCAAGAGTGGATATTGAGATTGCAGGATAATCATCCAACTAACCAGATAAGACCAGTAGAGTGGACTACTAAGAATATTGTGCGTCTAGAAAGAGTTAATAATAAATTCATCCGTGCAATCGATTTCTAACTAGATAACATCATTGTAGTATTTATTATTAAGTTTGCAGTCAATACTGCGAAGTCATACACTGCTACAGAGCAAGAGTTTTTTAAGGGACCAAGAGGAAGGTATATTATATCACTTTATACATCGATCACGATTTTATTGCATGATAAAGGAGTGATGAAAATGGAGTCAGATAGCTAAATCACTATGCACGCATGGGGGAACTAGGGGAAGCAATAAGTATGGTATGAGATATGGAGAAGGCTCTGGATAGAGGCCAGAAGAAGGAAACAATGGACCATATTATGATGGATGAGGAACATACCAAAGAAATGGATAGAATAGGAATGATGCACAACGGAAGACCTTACCGGTATAGGATTAACAGTAAGAAGAGGGTAGTAGCTAAGCGGGAGGGCTTGGAAAGTGATGAGTAAGTGGTAGAGTATATTCATGCTATGGGGAATATTGAAGAAATCATGTGCACCACATATGATAGGAAAACCAGAGGTCAAGGGTCTGACCTAGAAGAAGGCTCTCCATTCCAGAGCAGAATTATTGTGGAACCTACAACCCCATGTACGACTAAGACATTATATAAGAATGAACTATTTACACAACCAACAATTAGTAGTAGAATGATTTTAGTAGGATGAGTGTCTAGTGGAAATTCAAGTGGAAGTACAAATTCAACTAGCAGTAGTCAGTTATCTACACCATGTAAAGGTGGTAGTACAACAAAATTTACAATTTCAAGAGAAGATCCAACTATTCGGTTACCAAAGTTTCATGGAGAAGGTTCGGAGGACCCAAAGAAGAATTTATTTATTTGTGAGAAGATTTGGGAAGCCAGACAGATCACAGATGAAGATACAAAAGTGGTGCAGCTTGCAATCACATTCAAAGACCGTGTATTGGACTGGTATATGGGCTTCATAGTAAACAATCCACAAGGATCACCTACAACCATTGCATATGTGAAGAAGGTATTAATCAATGAATTCCAGCCACCAATCTTAGAGGATCAATTCATGAATGAGATGATAGAAATAAAACATAAGCCAAGAGAGTTAGTTTGGGAGATTGATAATAAATTCAAGCGATTGAAAGGTAGGTTGAAGTATCCCATCACAGATATGCAACATAGGCATCTATTTGTTAATTCATTATCGCCACATCTTAAGTATCCATTGAGGAAACAAAAGTTCCAGACTTAGGCCGAGGCTCTGCAAACATCCTTACAATTGGAGGAGAATCAATATAAATATATAGATCCAACTGTAGAAGAGCTGAGAGAAGATCTAAAGAATCTGACATTTTAGTTGAATCAAAATAAAGGAAAGGTAAAGAGGGAATATGTCTGGTGTACATTATGAAGAACATAAGGACATCATAGGAATGAGTTCCCAACATTTACGTAGTATTTGGAAGTAGAAATTTCAAGTCCTTTACCCACATGAGGACCATGGTGTGAAATATGTAGAACACATGGACATGATCCTTATCATTATCCCATGATGCAAAAGTATTAAACAATGCTTAAGAGTACATTTTCTAATTTTTGCAAGTCTGTAGGACATGAGGACAAGGATTGTCAAACTTTGGAAATGATGAAGGAAAGGACTTCAGATGCATATAGGATGTAGGTCGAACCAATTAGAAGTCCACCTATGCAGCATTATAATAACGCAAAACATTTTACAACACCATCGCAGTATAATAATGTGAAATAATATAATCAGGTACCACATTAAAATACACCACGCGCAGACAATCAAGGTAACAAAGGATGATTCAGAGGAGGAGGTGGTGGAGTAAGATTATTTGTAGGAGGTAGAGGACTAGTAACCTATCATAATTGTTAGAAACCTAGACATTATGCAAGGGATTTTCCACATCCATCGGCGACATGCATGTACTGTCGCACAACAGATCATGATACAAAAGATTGTCTGACACTTCTGACAAGAATACAAGAAAAGAGGAATCAGAATAACCAGAATGTTCAATGGATTGCTGTGGAAACTAGAGATGATGATGGGAAGAAAATTAATATAGTTACTCAAGGTGGAACCAAGAGAGGAGTAGATGTAGAAAAAAAAAATCAGGACCAACACCAGTGGGTCAGAAAGAATACAACACATGAACAACATTTTTATACACGCGAGGAAAAGGAGACATTCAAGTAGGCTAGACAAGAGATCTTGAAGGAGAATATTGCTTCTAATTCAGGAAAAAATCCAGGAGATGATGTACCAGTATATGATATGCCTCAATTATTTTATCAGACCAACCAAAATTAGTATTTAGAACAAGTAAGTAACCTAAGAAATGTTTTGGGGTATTTCTTCAAGTTATTGAATGATAAACCATCTCTACAAGTGTTATAGAGTTTGTTAGAAAAGTGTAATTATGGACAAGAAATAAAACTAGAACATAAGATAGTTAATCAATTCTGTAAGAAGAAAAGAACAAATAGGTAATTCATATTGAATGAAAATATTGGAGACTTCAATATGGGTGACATCATACTAGATTTGGGGTCTGAGGTAAATTTTCTTCCTAAGAAGACATGGGAAGCCATGGGGGAACCTACATTGGGTTATTTCCCTATTCCGTTGAAGCTAGAAAACCAACACAGTGTGGTAGAAATTGGTAGATTGAAGGGTATACCAGTGGATTTAGATGGTGTGCGCACCATGGAAGACTTTGAGGTTATTGATATAGTGGATAATACTACACCTTATCCAACCTTGTTGGGATTGGATTGGGCCTTTGATAATCATGCTATCATCAATTTGAAGACAAGGAAAATGATTTTTGAATCAAGGGAGTATAGAGTGATAACACCATTGGATCCTTCAGAAGGTGGAAGATATGTTGAACCAGTGACAAAAAAATTTATCACAGACAAGGTAAATCAATTTTATAGAACTACTGTGCACGAGGAACATTACATCAACCCCAAAACAAATGGAATGCTTAGCTGGAAAAGCATTATTTCTTTTGCTTCAGACTCTGACACAGGACTGGAGAATTGACAACAGTTCTTACATGCGATTTCTACCGGAATATGTGCAAGAATGACACACACACTAAGATGAATTGGATCAGAGGTAAGAGAACCTCCAAGTTTTTATGGTCAAAATCATTTGGAATAATTTTTAAGAATTTTTGAGTTAGAAGTATTGGATAATCAAAGGTTATTATTGTTATATATTTCACTGAAAGAAACACCTCCACATTGGTGGGGTACTCATAAAGAGAAGATCGATAACTAGTATCAATGAAAATTATTACTGCGCATTAGATTTGGCATAGAACAAGAGAATAAATATTTGGAGAAGTATGATGGAATACAAGAACCCAAAGAATATATAGACAGATGAAAAATTCAATGGATACTAGTACCACTAGAGGAATGGCCACATCAATTCATTCGTACATTATAAGGATTCCTGAGGAATTGGTATATAGAACTGGAGTTGCGTAGAGGAACTACAAACTGGGAGGAGATGCAGCCGAACTTTGTCATTACATTTTCATTTGAACATGAGAATCCAATGGTAGATAGAACACTGAAGTTGGTAAAAGGGAAGATCTTTGAAGACCCTAAAGTTGAATTTGTAACAACATATGAGAATAAGAATCGACAAACAATCAAATAGTTGTTACATTGTTACCCTATCGCAGAAGATGACCCAACAGAAGAAAACCCATGCGATATTAAGATAACAAAAGTTGAAGGAGAAAGAGAAGTAGAAGGTCCATAGTTAGAGTCAAAAGAATTTGTTGCACCATTGAAGATAAATAAAGTCAATATTGGAACAGAAGAGAACTCGAAGATTGAAAGTATTGGGGACTATTGGAAAAAACAAACAATGGAAAGAATAAAGGAAATACTGCGTGAGTATAGTGATTTATTTCCAGCAAAATTTTTAGAGATGAAAGGACTAGCAGGAGAACTTGGAGAAATGAATATTCCTTTTAGAATAGATGATAGACCAATAAAAAAGAGACCTTACAGGCTGAATCCAGTGTATAAACAGACAGTTAAGGAAGAGATTGATAAGATGTTAGAGGCTGGTATAAATATAGAACCTATTGAAGAATCATAGTGGATTAGCCCTATGGTATTTAAGGAGAAGAAGCAAGGGGGAATAAGGATCTATGTAGAATTGAGGAAGGTGAATGATGCATGTCTGCATGATCCCTTCCCTACTCCATTTACAGATGAAGTATTGGAGAATGTAGGAGGAAAAGAAGCATACTCATTTACTGATGGATTTTTAGGGTTTCACCAGATTAGAATAGCACCATAGAATCGACAAAATACTACATTTTCTATAGAATGAGGGTCATATCAGTACACAATGATGATTTTTGGATTGAAGAATTCCCCTGCTATTTTTTCAAGAGTAGTAGTATCCGCATTTAAGGATTTTATACATAAATTTTTGGAGGTTTATCTAGATGATTGGACATTATTTAGCTTATTGAAGGATCATGTTGAAGTTTTAATATTGATTCTAGATAAGTGTAGACAATGCCAAATTTTATTGAATATTAAGAAATGCATATTCAACACACCATTTGGGATTTTTCTAGGGCATGTGGTGTGTAAACAAGGTCTGTTGGTTAATCCTGCGAAGATTGTTGTCATTGTTAATTTACTACCACCTAATTCAGTGCGTCGGTTAAGAGCTACACTTGGTCATACAGGCTATTATAGGAAGTTTATAAGGTGCTATGCACATATTACTGCACTGATGGAGAAATTGTTAAACAAGGATATCAAATTTTAGTGGAATGATGAGTGTCAACAGAGTTTGGATATATTGAAGGAGAAAATGGTGACAATGCCAATTTTGGTGTTTCTAGATTGGTCAAAAGAGTTACATGTTCATGTGGATGCATATTCAATAACACTTGGAGTAGTATTAACACAACCAGGAGAAGGTGATATAGATCACCCCATAGCATTTGCAAGAAGGGAGCTTTTAGATTCAGAGAAGAATTATAATACACTAGAAAGAGAAGGTTTGGCTATGCTGTATGCATTGCAAATGTTCAGACATTATTTTTTAGGCCAACATTTTGAAATGTTCATAGATCACTCTGCTCTCAGATACCTAGTCAACAAGTCAGTGTTGGGGGGGAGAATATGTAGATGGTTTATATTATTTCAAGAATTTGATTTTGAAGTAGTTGTGAAACCTAGAAGACTGAATGCAGGGCTAGATCATCTATCCAGGATAACTAATGGAGAGGAACCAAGCAACTTGGAGGAAAATTTTCCTGATGCACAAGTCTTTTCAGTTCAGATTATCGATGAATATTTTGATGACATTGTTGAATTTTTGAGTACAGGATTTTCCCCAAAGGAATACAATACTACAAAGAGGAAGAATTTGGTGGTTAGAGCTGCGAACTACCAACTTATTGCAGGAAACTTGTATAAACTAGGAGCAGAAAATATTTTAAGGAGATGTGTCATGGAACATGAACGTCCTATCATTTTAGAAGAATCAAATGAAGGAATAGTTGGAGGACATTATGTAGGGAAGGATATTTCACATAAGATATTGCGCACAGGATTATGGTGGCCAACAATTTCTACGGATGCAAAGGAGTTTTTCCAAAATTGTGATGTTTTTCATAGGGTAGGAAAGGCATCCAAGATGGATGAGATGCCATTAAGAACTCAGGTAACTCTTAAAGTGTTTGAAAAATGGGTAGTAGACTTTGTAGGACCAATCAATCCACCATCTAGAAGATCAAGAGAAAGTTATATCATTACAACAACACAATATTTAACCAGATGGGATGAAGAAACAACAGGGAAAGGTTGCATTGCAGAAACTGCAATGCACTTCTTGTTTGAACAAGTAGTTACAAGATTTGGATGCCTTAGAATTCTAATGAGTGATCAGGGGACTCAATTTATTAATAGCACCATCCAGGAAACGATAGAATAATTTGAGATACACCATAAAAATAGCACTCCATACCATCCTCAGGTTAATGGAACAGTGGAATCATTTAATAAGATATTGGAGAATGCCTTAACCAAGATTTTCAATGTAAACAAGGATGATTGGGATTTGAAGATACCAGCAGTGTTATGGGACTATAGAACTACATGCAAGAAACTCATAGGGAAGACACCTTTCAGATTGGTATATGGACATGAAGCAATAGTCCCTTTGGAATATTTGATACCTAGTATGGGCATTGCAATTATTACAAACATGACAAAAAGAGGCACAGTACAAGAAAGATTGGCTCAACTCATGGAACTAGAAGAAGACATGATTCTAGATGGGTTCCATCCGGAAGTATAGAAAGAAAAGGAAAAATATTTGAATGATAGACACATTAAGAAGATTTTTTTTAAGGAAGGATACATGGTTCCTCTCTATGACAACAAATTTTTGCATCACCTAGGGAAATTAAGGATGCATTGGCTAGGGATTTATGAGATAAAGTCTGTCACAGATGGAGGTGTAGTGCATATGCAAGATTTAGATGGAAAGGAGGTTCAAGGATTGGTGAATGGAAGTCGACTAAAACTGTATAGGGGCAATCAACCCAGTAACCATCAGTAGTTGCAACACAAAAAAATAGAGTTGTACATAGTGTATATAGTAGGAGTTAAAAGTGAAATTTTGTTTTTGAAAAAACAAGAAAAAGACAAAAATATGTAGCAGATGGATAAGTAGTAGATAGGTAGTTGGATAATACAACACATAATAGACAGTAAGTGGCACAAACAAACATGAATATACTGTGATTCAGAGAAATATGACTAGACAAAAACATAGTGCATCGAGACCAAGAGTGGCCAAAAAAAGGAAAATTGGTGGTCGAAAAAGTACAACGCAACAAAGAATTTATGATAGGACCTATAAAGGGAGAAATCGTGCATGGAAATCCGCATTATGACTTTGTGAAACAATATTTAAGGAGAGAAAACACAGAGCAAGCAAGTGATTTTGAGGTGATTCAGTGAAGATTCAAAAAAACCCTATTCGGATTCAGCAGAATGGTGCCACCAAAGATTGGAGCTCCCATTTGAACTGCAAGGAAAACACGCAATGCCATAAGGTCACCACAGGAGCAAGCAACTGAAGAAAAAAACCCTATTAAGCCAGAAGGAGTGGTAGACGTGGACGCCATTCCTTCCTCAGTGATCAAGCTGGTTAGTCCAATAATTGTGGAGGAACAAGAACAACAAATTCTAGCAACAAAGGAAATGGAGGTTGACCCAAGGGATAAAGAACATAACCATACCACAGAGAAAAACCCTACACAACATCTTATCCTAGGAGCACCACAGTAGATGAATGGCGAAGATGATGAAAGGATAGAATTAGATGAACCTAGAGGACAAGCCGCAGAGGTGCAACAACCTGTCATAAAGCCAACACAACAATTCGAAGAACATGTGTAGGTGGAGGATGTGACCAACAGGAAAAATTCATATGTAGAGGAAGAAGAGGATGTGCACTAGGAAGCAAGTCCATCGATAGCGATAGGAAAGACAAAGGGAAAACAGATAATATAGAGATCACCGTGCAAAGAGAAAGAAGTAACATTGACACTACCATGCATACCCGAAGGAGTCACGATCCTTCCAGATATATTAGGATGTGTGGATAAATTGAAGTATTATGATCACGATGTAACAAAAAGGGACAATTTCCCTAAGTTTTTGCCACAAGTCTATATGGAGATAAACAGAGCAAGTCCCTTAGGAGTTCCAATTTTGGAAGCCAAGCAATGGATTGCAGGATTATATAACACAAGCATCATGAGCTTGTTGGAAATTCCCTACTTTGGGCGGGGAAAAGACATAAATAAATGTGTGAAACAACTATTGGCATTGGTGCATGGGGGTATTCTATGGATGGACATTCCAATATCAATAGATGTATATTTAATTGTAGAAATCACGGGTCTGCCAACAGATGGAGAAAATTCAGAACAATATTTGGATGACAAGACAAAGGAGAAATCCCTAGAAAAGGAGATGATGAAGACATATGGAACTGAGAGAGGGTCTCGGGGCATCATAATTAACAGAATTAGTGAACCTGCGATGATGTTGGAAAAAAAATTGATGGATTTAAACTTCTAAGAAAATGTTGCAAGGAAGAATCACTTGCAGTATTTATAGTAGCAATCGCGTAGGGCACGAAAGGGACTTTACTTATCTAGAGACCTTACTTACTAAATTTATTTTTAGATGACTGCAAATATGCACAGGATTCAGGAACAGAGTTCCATTATGCATGGATGATAATATTGATATCTTTGGTGGGTTGGGGAGAACCCAAATACAACGGATTTTATCTAAGTCCAGGAAAGTGTTGCACAACCAAGTATACAACATTGTGGCACACATCATACGCAATACAAAGGAAGGAAAATTCAAACATATTTTCTATGTATTTTGATGATATGTAGGAAAAGGTGGATGATACATGGAGGATACCACTAGAAGTGGTGGAAGAGAATTAAAGCATAGCTAATTTTAAGGCTTCTAGACACAACATGTGGATTCAGGAAGAAAGGGATACCAAGAAGGAGTAGATACAATTAAGATATTGTGTGACAATAGAAGAAGTAAAATGGGTCATGAAAGATTGTCCTAAATACTGGAAGGTATTGGTAGTTTCCAATAAGACAACAAAAGAGAAGCAACAAGCAGAGGCTAGCACATCAAAGAAGACAACCAACCCAACAAAAAATACAAGAAAATTAATAGAGCACGCAAAGGAAACATGGGGGAGCACAAAAGTTATAAATCCTAGGTAGAAGAACTCTATCCCTAAGCCTTCAATGCAGGAGAAGGACCATGCAAAAGTAAGAAATGGAGGAGCACAGAAGGATACTAATGGAGGAGCACATAAGGATACTAATTTTCCTACATGGGAGGAACTAGGAGGTGGAGATGTCCCATACATAGAGATACCAAGTACTACAACGTAGACGAAGACATTGCCCATGAAGAGGATAGTTTTGCAGAAAGGAGGACATCAAAATAAGATGAAGGCGCAAAAGGGTGTCCCTGAATTTTCAATCACAGAAGATGATGCAGAGATCGTAGCAGAGAGAGTACATCACTACACAATAGAGGCATGGGATGATGCAGAGAAGAAAAGAGAGAAGATACTTAAGAAGTTGATAGAATTTAAGAATTCACTGGAGCAACTACAACTCACTATGTTGCAACAGAAACAACATGCACAACAACAACAGACTGCTCAAGGAAAGACAGTGCTAGCGCAGGAGACGATACAGATCATAGAGTTTGGGAATGATTTTTTTTTTATCACTCAGTACATGTTGTAGGTTGATGAGGAGACAACACATAATTAGTTGAAGGGCATAGATCAATTGGACTTGGCACTGCCCAAGGTCCCAATGAAGGCACTATATAAACTACAAGTCAGTGTCATGCAGGAGATTCAATCGAGGGCCTGAGGAGATGCGACAAATTTACAATTGGCTAAGAAAGTAAGTTACACATTGAAGATAACAGTCAATCAGGTGCAGGTTGAGAGGAACAAAGTGAAGGAGCGCACTGAACAGATAGAGAAACAGGTTGAAGAAGTTTTAAAAATAATTCTTGACAATTCACAAGAGGGAGGGAATTTACAAACATAAGAGAAGATTGAAAAAATAGCTCAGACAATGGAGAATTATAAAAGCCACATCACATAGTTGATGGCACTCCTACAACCAAGCACTCTGCCAGAATTCATATCACAAATGGAGTAGGAGATGAAAGGTCACATGAATAACTTTGCGCAGATCATTCAAGAAGTCACAAAGTTATATAACAAGAGTGCGCAATTATGGACTAATCTGCAGAAGGATGAGAAACTGTAGGACTTAGAAAAGAAAGAACAAGGAGTAAAAAATACAGTGTGGGACTTGAAGCAAAAATGGAAGATGATGAAAATACAAGTCAGGTCGAGAAGTGCGCAGGAATTGAAAAACCTGCAGGAAAAAATCAAAAGCATACAAGCAGAGAAGAAGTCGAGGTAGGCTCAGCTAGAGCCACTGCAAGAGGGAGCAAAACAAATGCTAACAGAGATTGATGCAGCCAAGGGGAAGATTGAAAAAATTATCTTGGAGACTAAAGAATTGTTGAAGGAACATATCATTGCAGAGACTATGGAGTTTGCAGCAGAAAAGAGTGCATAGGTAAAAGATCATGTTGAAGACATTTCAGGAAGATTCCAGTAGTTGGAGTGATCCGGATTTAGGAGTGGAATGAAATAATTAACATACGGAATAAAATAAACACAGAGATAGGAAGAATAACACAAATATCTAGTGAACAATATCTTTTATTAAATAATGAAATAAGTTGAAACTGTAAAACTATAGAACTGAAACTTGCTCGAATGGTGGTAGCTATCTCTGAGAAGCAATGTGGCTGCTACACACATCCGTCTAAAAAAAATGGATTACAATGAGGCTCCAGAGGTGTTTTTGATATTACTCATGAATGCCAAAACCCTAGACATCCAAAAACCTAACCCTAGAAGGTGAAACGCCAAAATTCATGTGGGCCCTATGGGTAAGTTGGTGTAATTTGGTACCTCAACTTCTCAGGGTCATAACTTTTGCATACAACCTCTATTTTAGGTGCGTGATAGCCCATTGAAAAGGTAACACAGAGAACTACACATTATGCCATCAAACTCTAACTCTGTCTATAGTTTGACTATGGCGAGCCAAAAAAACAACGTTTAGGGCCCCAAAACGGCCCCAGAAGTACAAAAAGATGTGCTGACATGAAAACATACAAAATAATCTAGTTGGATTAGGCGAGAGGGCACCCGTATCCACCTGGAGGATGTGTGAGGATTCAGATAGCCCAAGAAGTGTATAGCCCACAATTACAAAGCAGTACAGAAGAATGTGTTGAATAAAAATGAACACGAGGAGCTATTTGGAATAGGTGGGTGGCTACCAATATCCACCTAGATCAATCCTCCCCCCTTAGGAAGCAATGGTACCCATTGCATTGAGATCCCCCATCAGGTGAGGAAACTTCTGTTGGATTTGGCCTTGGGTGAGCCACTTAACTTGGTGTAGGAGTTTGCCCACCTTGACAACCCAATAAAGCTGGATCCGTTGTTGATCTAAAATTGAAGAAGACTTGATAAACTTGATTAAATTAATTGCAAGTGAAATGTTATGTGTTTAAAGCAACCGGATCAATTTGAAACACATAATAAAGGATTACTTATGTAGAAATACACATAGATAACAACATAAATCAATGAACATCAGACATAAACACAGCAACTTGATAAAGGAGTTCACCCCACTCCGGGCTACATCTCCTGGTCCAGCCTCCAAATGGATCTTTTATATTAAATTTCTCAAAGTGCTAAAAAGTATGCCTTAAAGTGATCAAATTGAC